>WNLI01159890.1:0-14872 GCA_025802215.1 Wirenia argentea | reverse complement strand
GATAGAGTGTGGGCGGGTGTGTGGTAGGGTGGGGTAGAGTGTGGTGTGTGGGGTAGGTTGGTGGAGTAGAGTGTGGGTGTTGCATGGCATCAGTGCAGTGGGGTAGAGTGTGGGTGTTGTGTGGCATGGGTGGGTAGAGTGTGTGTGTTGCATGGCATCAGTGCAGTGGGGTATACCGGTAGAGTGTGGGTGTTGCATGGCATCACTGGGGTAGAGTGTGGGTGTTGTGTGGCATGGGTGGGGTAGGTGGGTGGGGTAGATTCTGGGTGCGTTGGTAGTGTAGTGGCATGGGTGGGGTAGAGTGTGGTGTATGGGGGTAGGTTGTGTGTGATAGGTGGGTAGGGTAGAGTCTCGGTGTATGGGTTAGGTTGGTGGAGTAGAGTGTGGCATGTCTAGGGTAGAGTGTGGGTGTGTACGTGGCTTCGGGGAGGTGGGTGGGGTATAGAGTGTGGACGTAGTGGTGGGTGGATGGGTGAGGTAGAGAGTGAATGTGTGTATGGTGAGGTAGAGTGTGGGTGAGTATTGTAAAACTGATATCAGTATGTTATGTGTTTAGTATGTTTTACTACAGTATATATATTATAATAGGGGGTCAGTTTTTAAATTCCATGAGTATAGTTAAACCAGAATGACAGAGAATGTTTTGACAGTCAATATGTGAAATCAAAAACTTAGCTCATAAGCGGCGTTGTGAATAGCAGTAATTTTCCTTTTGAGGTGGACAGAAATTTGCGGTGTATAGCAATTTTACTTCACCAAGAAATCAAGAATGTTTCTATTTTGGAGAGTCTGACGTTTGAGTTTGCGTTTGAGCAATAAGCCATTTGTTTTTGATTTTATGTAATAAAATTGTATCGGGATACACAGGTACACCATAAGCTTTGATTGATCAAACAACATGGCTGCTAGGTTGAATATCAACCATGTACAGTACATGTATATTTATTATTCATCATACACAGAACTTTACGCATCACGCATAATGGGATGAGGGCACTGAGTTTTATCAAGGGGAACCATCACCTATAGACAGACAAGCGGGTTAATACAGTATAGACAGATTACTTTGGCACTATGCGTTCATAGTATAATTTGTTTGTCAATTGGGAACATAATATATAATTATTAATTAATCGTGAACTAGCACAACTTTCAAAGCTTAAAATCCAGCAACTACCTACTCAGTTTTCATGTGTTCATCATCATCGTCGTTAATAATCTTTTACAGTGTCGGAGACTCTCATACGGCCATGCCCCCCACCCCCAGACTGCTCTTATTGAACACTGTGGCTTCAATATAATTGATACCGGAGTCCGTAGATCTCCTAGTCACATCTACCATTTGGTTCGAGGAAGACCACAGGTGCTAAAGCCCCCCAGACTACAATGCATGATCTACCAAGGCAGGTGGTCATTTGTCACTGATCTACAAGTAGCCCAGCCACTGATGTGGAGTTACTAGTCTGGTTAGTCGGGCAGAACATGCTTTGTTCTAACGTCGCAAACGGATTTGGAACACATCAAGCTTACATTTATAGTGCATGGTTTGATGTCGATCTTGTTTCCGCTCTGTACTTGAATGAAAGCATGACTACTGCAGCAAACAATCAATCTACACACAATGTTCCACCAGATATCTGCTTAGCGCTTACGTCTTTGCACACCTGTTCTTGACAATGATGGACACATGTAGTGGTAACTTTAGGAAATTAACAAAAATAACCCATCTAGTCAAGCTCCAGTCGTTGGTTGTCCACAACATATACAATGATACAGTTTGTCTAATGAGTTTACAACACAGTAATTATTATCTTCCAATTGACACCCAATTTATACAATTTTAGTACAGTCCAACCTTACTCTGGTATGTTATAGGGTGGTGTGTAGATTACAGTCTTACCTCGGTATACTGCCACCATCTGTGTAGTGTTTGTATCTGTGGCAGTGGGTAAACAGGGTATTACAAAAATGGCGTAAAAGCAACAATTTGCTTAGATAAACAGGGTATTACAAAAATGACGCAAAAGGAATAATTTGCTTGGGTGAACAGGGTATTACTTCAAATGCAAAAGCAACAATTACAGAGTTTCCTGCTAAAAGAGGAGACATGTCCAAAAATCCATTTTGGTCGTGGTATCTACTAGTATATGCATAAAATTAATGTTCAAGTAGTCTTACAACATACTACCCTCATGATATGAGATAATCTGCAGCCAATGAAATCATGCTAGCGGTAAATAATCAACCTATGAAATCGCGCTAGCGGTCAATAATCAACCAATGAAAACTGCCAATTTTAAATCACTTCGATTTGAATGGGTGACACATCGAAACTGTATAGATGCGCGTTGTTATTCGGGGTAAGGTTTATAGAACCGAGATTGATGTAAATTGCAATATAGCACCTTGGTGTCAAGTAGATTATCTCCCCTATCATGAGGGTAGTATAATTTAAGACTACTTGAACATTTATGCATTTACTAGTAGATACCACCAAGAAAAGGGATTTTTCGACCCGTCTCCTCCTTTAATATCAAGTCCTCGGGCACAAAGAAAAGTTGACGGTAACCGGGAAAATGATATCAGGAATGATATTAACAGGAAAACACTGTACAATAATTTACGATAGGCCTGAGTATTTTTTATACTCGTAAGCGGGAGTAATTATAACGTTCGTAATATACCAGTAGTGAATTCAATAGAGTAGATTGGAAATAACATGATCAGTATCTTTTTTGACTCAACAAAAAATACTCGCACAAAAGGGGACATTTCTTCTTGTAACACAAAACTTTGTCCGACTGACAGACTGTCATTTCCGATAGTAAACTCTGCGCTGGTGATTTTTGATGGGAACATAATATGGATCGTGTCATTTGCTAGTGTTTGATAACTTGATGCCATATATGATTAAACAGCTTTATAATCTTTACTATATGTATGGTGAATATATAACCTTACATAAAAATATTATTGTAAACTTTTTGATATACAACATATTTTGTGCTTTCCAAATTTAGGTGTAACGATTTTGCTTTTGTACACATTGTAATCTACTCAGAATCTACTCGAAATTGAAATCCACTACTCTCTAAAACTAATAGCAAGTTACAAATACTATGAAAATAATACACAATTGTACAGTAGCTGTTGTGACATTAAAATAGAACATTTTAAAGTAGTAATGTTTAATTTTTAGGCCCAATAATGGCGGATTATCGGGTCATTACTTGAAGAAAATGAATTGATTCAAGAAAATAAATTGTTGATTAAAAAAATAAAATTGAAATGAGATTTAACGAAAAAAGTGAAAACTAAGTGAAATTTCTAAACTATGTAAATTGTATACAACAATACATATAGATTATTGCAGGTTACAGTAACATGTAACTACAAAAATACTGTAATAGTAAAGTATTGTTAAGCATTAGTATTATGCTTTAAGCATAATTTTTTAGCCTAGGTACACGCAGACCATTAGGCACGTGCTCGCATGCAGTTTTGTTTTAGCAGGGGTATATACTACTCAACAAAGGAAATGCACCGGATTGACATTGTGAAATTACATTGTGCATTACTTATATTGAGTAAAGTATTACTTGAAAATGAAGTTTTCCGTAATTTTGGTATTTTCCGGTGGTTTTCGGTGTAAAATGAGTGAATCTTATTTAAAATGAATGTAATAATTCGTCCGCTGGTTATTTGGTAGCCAATACAATTTAAATGAGTTTTTTTCTCTGAAATTCGCCATAAAAACCTGAAAATTGAATTTGTTAATGAATTTGGAGATTATTTTCTGGAAAACGCGTACTTGTGAATAGATCACAACTGCCACACCAATTGAAGCAATAAACCAACACCACATAACCCATGCACAGTATTTTTTATGGTTCCAAATTATCAATCATGTCTTTGATACTATTATATCAGTGATACATACATACATTATTTATCGTCGGTAGACGCGGCAATAACAAACCATTTTTAATATTGACGGTCCTCAAAGCAGATAGGTGGACGATACTAGGGGGATCTACAGAAGACATTCTATGGAGGAGACAGCAATAGCCGCCCTGATCAGGAATTTGGTGAGCCATGGCCTAACTTTTGCATATCTTCCTATTATATATTGCTAGATCCTATAGA
This sequence comes from Wirenia argentea, assembly GCA_025802215.1. Classification (NCBI taxonomy): domain Eukaryota; kingdom Metazoa; phylum Mollusca; class Solenogastres; order Pholidoskepia; family Gymnomeniidae; genus Wirenia; species Wirenia argentea. The sequence continues at coordinate 10,726 of WNLI01159890.1, read as the reverse complement.
GGCATGGCAGGGGAAAACCCACATTTGCAAGACTCTTGCATGGCAACAGATTCTGAAAGTGCATTATACAAATGTACACACTTATTTTTAAGAATCCATAATAATTTGTGTTTATTCAAATCTTATTGTTATATGTCCAGATCAGTCTGTTTAACTCCTGTGACCTGACCGATTAGATATGTGACCACTTAATTACCGCTTAAAATAGACCTTTCGTTTGATTGTCTACCATCTAGACATCAATGACACTACGCACAACTTCAAAATCACTCAACAAACACCAGCTATTACTGAAGTGGCAATAGTTTACATGTGTACTTAACTACTTAAGAAACCACATAACAGATCAAAGAGGTCAAAGATAGAATCGTAGAAACAGGTCATTGTGATCTTGATATGTTATCATCATGTTATCTTGATACCTTATCAGTGAACCACTTTTATTTGTAAACTACCACCGCGTTTGTTTGTAAATGGTAAATCTAAGAGAGCCTCACTATCCTATATTTTCCATTAAAAATACACACATAAAATACCATACAACCAACATTGTTGGACAATATTATATATTGTGATGTACATTATAGTCATGCAATATACCAAGTATCCCACCCAGCTAATATTACGTTAATATGGATAAATAAGCGGGCTGGGGCATTAGTAGCTGTACACCGTAATGTATGCCATACATGCAACCAACTGTACCATAACGTACTATAAACCCCCATAATAGTTGTCCGATCAGAGGCAGGTATGGCTGCATCATCCATAGAATGGATTCCCCAGCTCGGTAAATTCATGTCTACTAATACTCCGATGGATAGAGCCCCATGGAGCCCACATAGATATAATAACTCCCACTCCAATCCTTACTCAACTGTGTGACATGTCCTAGCACCTAAGTCGAGATAGCCGAACTAACTTGAAGATATGCGACTGGTTAGATCTACGTAGAACATCCTCCATACAAACATGATCTGGTCACAGCTATGCAGAACATCAGACCAAATAAACTCAATAATTTCCACTCTATATACAATATTTAAACACAATCAAGCAACATCGCAGTGAATATGACCAAACCATAAGCATGAATACGCTCCGAACCACATCAAACCGAATAAACTATCCACACCATACAATAGTTAAATACATAGACAAGATATTCAAGCAAAACCATTATGTATGTCCGAACCATACTAAGCAAAAATACGCTCCAAACCCTTACTGATTTCAACTCCACACTTAAATACATAGGCAAGACAGTCGAGAAAGACCCTTATGGATATGCGGATATGTCCAAACAGTATAAGCAAATCGAATACACCATCCACGCCATATGATAGTTAAATACATCATGCAATATCATTTCCCAAGTAAATGGAATTAATAATCAGTTAACGGGAGTAACCGCGGCCGAGGCATTAGTAGGGATGTTAATGGACATTTACTGTGAACACATGCCTACGTCTGGAGAAATAGGCTACCTTTTACTGAACCTGGTCGTTAACTTGTTGAACAATGACTGGCCACCCGACCCTCGCCCAATGCCTGACGTGTCTTGTGTGTGGGGTATAGACGAGTCGTACGGGCCTGGTTGACGTTTGACTTCGCGTGTCGTGTGGAATGTGCTACGTGTGGCGGTGCCGCGTGGGAAACGGGGGTTCGTGTTGGAGGCTGAGAGGGGGGCTTTTTGGACAGCCGCGCTTCTGAGGGGCGAAGGGTTAATGGCGTGATATAGGCGAGGGTTATACAGATTTATACGGTTTATACGGTATATGGTGTACAATCTTGGGGGACGCCAAAAGGGGGTGCAAACAGGTAGCATAGGCCTACATAAATCAGTATGTAAAACAAAGCAAAGAAAATAAAATATAAAATAAGTTGCGATAAAAAAGCGAAAAATTGTATTATGTAATATTGCGATTGTATTGTTATCTAATATTGTGGAACGATGGGCTGTCTATTACGATTTGATTACTGCATTAAACATCAAAACGTATATCGTTATCTTCTGCTTGGCCTTGTATATTTTTTTTTGTAAATATTGTATATGTACTGTACAGTATACTAGTTAAACAAACTGTGTCCTAATTTAAGTATAAATCAATGTTCAAATTATATTTACAAAATGTTATGCTCTCATATTGTGTATGAGGGTCAAATAAAACAAATGAAATAAATACATCAGGGAGGGTATGTAATGGGGAAATGTTTATTGGCGGAGGTGGGGGTGGGCTTGTGATATCATGTGTCACAGTTTACTTTTACTTTGCAACAATGGGGACTGTAGCTCAGTGGTAAAGTGCTCACTCGCCATGAGATCTCGGAGTCCCGGGTTTAAGTCTGGGCCGCGGAAAAACGTGATGTGGCATGTTGTTATTGGATTTCTCTTGGGCAAAGAATTTACCCCTGCTTGCCTTCACTAGTGATTCAGTGACTAAATTGATCATCCAGCGTCTGGGTAGATTTAGTCAGAATTGTACTAGCTATTAGCTACTGACTACTGTCTTGGAAGACGGATAAATCATGCGCACCGGGAAAATGTTTTGGAGGAAGGGATAATAGAGGACAGTTCCTCAGAACATCTTTTATGGTAGAAACGATAGAATTTCTATCGTACATTAGAAAGTTTAACGGGTAGACACGTGTCTACGGTGGGAAAGGTGAGGCGCTGGTCGTTAATGAGTAATCACTTAGACGCAGACGCGGAAATCAGGAAAGTCCGAGGTATTTCGTTCCGGAAACGGGTGTGGAAATTTGGCGGGAATTTTAGAAATGTCCGATTGGCTGCTCACAATGCATTGTGGGATATCTTGTCGGATAGAAAGAATGAAACTTTTCTACCATGGATGCCGGAAATGCATTGTGTGATTGCGCGACATATACAATGTATAGAAAGGATACAAAATAATGTTTTTATGACACACTAACGCTGGTCTGGGTCCGTTCGTGTCGCCGGAATCGAGACTTTGATCATTGCCATTTCGTTGGGGTAACGTTCCGCTTATTGACTTTGCGTGAGGTTTTGATTTGTCTTGGGGTGCCGATGTGTTCAGTGGTGTTGGTTTATATGGCCTGGAACATACATATTAGCACGTTTTATACTTGAACAGACTAAACTAGGGTATATCTGACATTTCTATTCTTGACTTGCCATGATTAAAAAGAATATTAGGGACAGAAAAATGGAATTGTTCCATATTTTAGAACATGGTTTATTGGGAACTTGGCATAATGGTTGCTTCCTTTGAACAAATGAGTTTTAATGCAAATTCTTCACAGAGCGAAAGTTTGCGCCTAGTGAACGTTTCAACCTATACCTTCCCTTCAAATTGTATGTAGGTAGCCATGTGACCACATATTAGGCATGCTGTCTATGGACCTATAAGGGGACTAACGTTTTATTGAGGTAAATATCCTGGCCGTTGCCGATCCGTTTCATGGGCATGTTGTTGGCCACTTGAGCCTCTTTGCTGTCACCAGGACTAAACGTGCTGCGGCGCGGTATACTAGCTGTCCCACTTGTGATGAGACTGTTTTTCGGTGTAGTGTTGGCGGGTGACGGTGCTTGAGGTTTGCGTCCGGTTTGTCGGGCTGAGCTGACCTGTAATTAGGATAATTTGAGTGTGACAGGTGGTTTGTACGGTAGGCCCCGTGGTGTAGTGGTCAGTGCAGTGGCCAGTGCCGCGGCTTTTCGCACGAGAGGTCGCTGGTTCGAACCAAGCAAAAACCAGGGATTTTTTCCCGGGCTTTCCATCCGTCATTTGAGAGATTCCTGCATGGCAACATGGACAGATTCTGAAACTGCGGTATATAAATGCACACATTTATTTATTTAGGTGATAGAGGCAGTGTGGTGTGGGGTATGTGGGACAGGTGATGGTGCTTTAGGATAACAGGTGGGTTGTATGGTGGTGGTGTGACGGTAGGTGATATAGGTGGTGTGGTTATAGTGTGGGGTGTGTGGGGTATGTGGTGTGGGGTAGGTGGTGTGGTTATGGTGTGTGGGGTATGTGGACAGTTGGTGTCGTGTTGGCAGGTGATGGTGCTTTAGGATAACATGTGGGTTGTACGGTGGTGGTGTGACGGTAGGTGATACAAGCAGTGTGGTTGTGGTGTGGGGTATGTGGCATGTCACATGTGGGACATGTAGAGGTGTGGTAGTGTGGTGCGGGCGACTGTGCTTGGGGGTTGCTGAGCTTACCTGGAATTAGCATAACAGATGGGTTGTACAATGTACAGTGGTCAGTCAAGTGTTTACATTAGGCACCAGATTGTTTTAGCCTAAGTTGCAGTCACATTTATACAGTATGCTTCATTTAATTGTCACAGTTATACTTTGTAAAGATCTCTCTCATGGGGCTGTGATAACCGAAACAACTGTACTTCAGTACCAACACTTGAGATAATCTAGACAGTAATTTGTGTGTTTCTCTACACAAACCACCATTTAAGTAAAATATTATGGTGAACTTTTTCTTTTTGTTACTTGTTTGTTATTGTCACTCTTTTAGAACAGTTGTTGAAGAGTTGGGAAAAAAAGTTGGGGCCTTGGGGGCCAACTTTTGGGTTAGGACCGACAGTTTGAGAGCCATTGTCCTACGCTATAACTCACGTGTCCGACCTTCGGTGATTCGTGCGCGCCGGGACCAGGTGACGACATTTTGGTCATGCGATTTGTGAGCGTGTTTTCTTTCGTGGGAACGTCGATTGCATTTGGCCGCTTTGAGTAGGATGATTGTGATGATGAGCCTGTTGTGGCTGAAAACGTGGAGAAACATGATATACTCATGATAAAAGTTACAGCGGCCACCTGTATGTCGGAGTAGTGCAACTGTAGGGTGTTGGATCCAATCCCGGTCACTATGAAGAAATCATACTGGCATGGATTTGTTGTGCTGTCTGTGGTGTCCATAGGCACGGCACTGTTGACCCAGCTGTAGGTACAGACTGTATTCTCATTAGATGGAGTAAGCATTGGTTGGTGAGTAAGGCTGTGCGATATTGTAAAGGGCACGCTGGCGTGCATTAAGAGTCTTCCCTATAGGACATCCTCATATTGTAAATCAAGTTTGCCGGACAGGGAGAGATAGGGGGCTGTTGTAGACAGATGGCTATGAGAGTTACTTTCAAACTTTCTCATGCGGATGGTAGATGGAGCAAAGTCTTCCCAATTCTATTTATTTTTTGATAACAATTTACAACTCGTTTGGGGATTGAACCCACGGCTGCCACCTAGGATGGTAATCGGTTTATCGGTGTGCTAACACGTAACACGCTTAGCCAAGGCGATGCAATTATAAACAAGCAAGAATTATAATATTACCAGGACATAAATTAGTTCTCTAGATACACGCATTGATAACAAACACACCTACCATAAGTATAATCATAATCAGTAAGAATTATAAATTATAACTCACTATTATCTGCACCATGCGTGAATCTGCGATGCTGTTTCTGTTGGCCACCGCCCGTGGCAGACACAGACCGAACGACCTTGTTGGGTGACTGGTTTGTGTTGGAGATGGTATCACCGGGGGTCCGACTGCTAGAGGTCGTTAGGTGCTTGAGAGATTGACAGCTGCCCGAGCCTTCATTGCGCTCAAGCTGCTGGAAAGATGGTGTAGGGTGTGTAGGTGTGGGGTTGAGAGTGCAGTGGTTGGTTGGAGGGTGTGAAGATCAAGAGAGGGCCAGAAGGGGTGATATAGTGGAGATGGGAAAGGTGTGCTATAGTGGAGTGAGGTGTGGTAGAGGTATGGTGTAGTGGGATGAGAGTATGTGGTAGTGGGTACGTGCAGCTGGGCGAACGAACTCATGTGGTTAGAATAAGTGCTCGTCGACAATCAGTTGGATGGCAGTTTTGCCATCAATGAAGACACAGGATTCGCTGAGGGTGGCTGTACCAGCGAAAATTGATGGAGAAAAAATTATGCCGTAGGTTGATGGGTTGCTTTTGCTAGATAGACTGTTAGTTATATGTGTTGTGCTGCGTAATATGGAGGAAGCGGCATTGGCAGCACATATCGAAGATGACCAAACGGCAGCGATCAGAGAGAGTGGTAGCTCGGGCCTTGGAGCAATAAAATAGGAGAATGAGAGCGCGATACGTATTCATTTACATGAAGATCTAGATCCTGTTTTTCCGAACAGACGAGACAATATCAAAAGAGGACGGTCCGTCGCTGGTAATAGTGGAGCCGATTTATGTGAATGTACATTGCAAATCGAGAGGGGCAGTGCGACTAGTCTAGCTACTTTACGAGAAAGACCTAGCTCAAGAATACACACTCGCCCTAGAATCTTCTGGTTATTTAATGACTGATAAAAACCTTGCCCAAGATGACTCACCCTAGAATCAGAAGGTCGGCGGCCCAATAACAGGTATGTGGCGTGGATGTCATCAAACTTTTGGTTATTTAACGAGTCTGTGATTTCCTTCCTTACGTAGCCCATATTCACCATTTTGTCTGTAAAAACAGAATAAGATATATTTTATTTACGCACATTACACAATACAACATTATTTACAATAGTACATAAACACACGCAAAAGACATACTTGACTTCTCAAAGTGTACGTTTGTACAGTATATCTTACAATAAACAGAACATCTACATGAAAATCATGAAAAAAATGTACTATATCATTTGAAATCACAATAGGTCACATTTATTTTGAAACTAGTCATCAATAGTACTGTATTATTGTTGCTGTATTATAAGCTGCAGTAATAAAGATTATTATCATGTCTTCAAAACTATTTTCATGACTAGGCCTATTTATAATCGAAAGCTCATACTCAAAATAGACTGTAATTTGTTAGTTAAATTGGTTTGAAGAAATTTATAGTTTAGAAATAGTGTACAAAATCGCATAATATATTTGGCACTTACTTTCTATATCTATGTGTTGCAAATGGTCAATGGTTGTATACATACCTGTGATGAATTCAGTGATACATGCAGTTTATACTCGTGAAATGTTGAAAATAAATATATAACAAAAAGAAATAAACTAAATGTATTACATAAATGATCTATTGCATTACCTATATTGTCGTCGATCAAAAGTCTAAACCCAGTATCGCAATGTTAGCCATTCACGTCAAGTCACTATTTACAGTACTTTGTAATGTTAATTTCAGTCAAGTAAGAATTTTCTTCAGTTCCAGTTGATCACACCTACCCCAATATTATTGATATGATTACCTATTACCTATATGCAATAATAATTGGTAAGATAACATTACCTATTCGCTGGATATCACCACAGTCAAATGCGGGCTCTCTGAATGGCTTGAGCTCCGATTGATCTTCGTAGCCGATATTCATCCATTTGTCTTTCATAATATTCTGGACAGACAGACAAACAGACAACGTACAGACACACTGACATGCATGAGTCACGGTCGGAGGGTGGGATATGACGAGTGATCACCAACAGCGAACTAAAGATTTGACAATGTAACATCCATTTAAAATGGGCCATCCAAAATGATAATAGCGAAATTTCGCTGATTATATTTTCCTAGATATACTCAATACAAATTAGATTCATTGTAGTGTTCATTGTAGTGTACAAATTTAACTTATTTCTTATACGACAAATTAGACTATAGCATATTTTAGAAATGTCGTGCAGTGACGTGCATTATCGCAATGTTTTAGGAAATAAAAATTGTTTTACAGTGGTAACTATTTATACTGCTCTCATGACAAAAGTCCTGTGTTAATGAAAAAATTAATTTGAGCCAATTATTTTAGTGGATTTTATGACATAAACCAAAATAAATTATAACAAATCCTGAATATCTCGGATCATTGGGGTTTAAAATCTCATTCTAGATGGGTGACAAGTAACGTCAAATCCTCAGGTCCCAAATAGTTGGATAACCATGGCTGTGGTTAAGTTACAGTATATGGAGTCTATGGACATAAACATTACACGAATTGAGTTGTATATTATACAGCTTTACATGCATCTCAACTTCTCAACTAGTCACCTGTAAACGGCAACATATAAATACAATGGCAAAACATTTGAATTTGATGACCATTTGGACGTAATAATATGAGATAGAAGTGTACACATTATGTAAGTGAGAATCATTTTTGATCTTTTGATAACTTCAATACAAAATTCATTTAGGAGCTTTGTCATATATGAATACACAATTCCCAATTTACAAATAGGGCCTACATACACAAATTTTGTGGGAAAGTACAAAAATCGTCTATTCATTATTTTTTTTGTCTTTGAATGCAAATACAATAACACAATTGGTACAAAATTTTTGTTGTAATTATTTTTGCATTAGAGGCTACTTTTACTTTAGTCGAGGAAATGTAATATTCTAGGCTACATAGATTTATGCACACACTCATATTATCCATTATGTCGTAAATTCGTCAAATGTTTTGCCTGTGACATATTAAACTATTAAACAATACAAAATTCATGGGTTATGGTGCAGAGTCTATCTATGGCAGTGTTAGGTGGCAACATACATGCACAATGTCTAAACAGTCATGTGACAGTCATGTGACCCATGTCTGTGAAAACAACATATATACGGTAATACACGGTGAGGCATAACAGAGTATCCATTTTAAGCAAGGATTAAATGACAAATACCACGCATGGTTCACCATGGGGGCTTTTTATGCGTCAAATTATGGTAACATTTTGTATTTGGTACGGATAAATGCCATGTGGTACTCAATTTCTTTAAAATGACGTATAAAAACGAACAAATTTACACTTATATTTATATGGATTTAGGCATTTTTGGCAACTTCACATATGAGGCCAGGGTGAACGCCGATACCACGAACAGTAATTTTTTAATGTTAACAATGTAATAAATTTTCACATGCTCTAGCGGTCTAGCTCACGAGTTGGAAATTTAGAATTTACACAATACAGTAACTCCATAAAATGAGTAATTTGATTATTTTGAGTAATTTTATTATTTTAATATGGATTGATAAACTGTAATAGATTCCATAGACAGATTGATACCTCAATGATCCAAAGTTCTCAAGTCATCTAACTTGGGGTCCGAAACCAACTTTTAAAATTATTTTTAATATACATTATCCCAATAGCATCCTTTACTTATTAGTCATTCCTATATGGATATATGATTATGCCTCACCAGTATAATGGTGCAAATAAGACATTATAACGGTGATAACATAATTACAATGGGCCTGTCTAGCATTACTTTTGCACATGGTGTAAGTGAATCACACGACAGATTCTGGGAAATTTTAGATCCAATATTCTTACTAGGGTGGTATTCAACTTTTCATTTTATGGCTAAATTTTTAAGCAATTTTTGTTCAAATATACTTTCGAATAGAGTGATGTGTCGCATGTTACACTTCAAATTTTGACAGCGTAGTTGAATGAAAACCATTGAGTTTCCTTTCTATCACAAAATTTCCCATTGTGTTAACGCTTAAGTGATGCTAGACAACCCCAGGTCATAATACACAGTGAAGGGGCTGCAGTGGTGTAGATGTATCGAGGCAACGACAAATCCGCGTCACCAAGTCGGCCATATCAGCCGGATAGCCTCCGGATATCCGGATGACCACGACAACTGAAAAGTCGGCGGCACATTACCTATACGTGTTGAGTCGCTAGCGTCTTGTATCATTTCTGTAAATGGCCGCAACTCCTCGTCTTCGTAACCTATATTCATCCATTTGTCCCTCATTATATGCTGCAATGTTCATTTGATATTGTTATTTGAATATTATGTCAGTATAGTATTGCCTTTCGGATTATGCTGCAAGTTTATTTACATGCTGCAAGTCAGGCTGCAATTTTATTGTAATATTAATAGCAGAGCCTTTTATTCTGGAGTGAAGTATGGCCACATCCTATTGTGAGATCTGCAGGTGTGAGAGATTTCAATCTTCAAGGGAGAGTCGGTGGCTAACGCTCAAACCTATGTCAACATATACACGTTGTGTCCAAAGATGAGATGGTGTCATGGTGGGGAAACCGGAGAACCTGGAGTAAACCACCGGATATGGGCATTCCTACGAAAGGTTGGCAGACATCATACTCAATTTTGCCACTGAACTAGTCAACACAGGTTGGACTGGATATTGGGCTGGATAATTTCAGTAACATGGGAAAATTGCTACTATAGTTTTCCGCGGCGCAGGCTTGAACCCAGATATCAAGGCAACTACGCCACAACTAAGCTATACTGATACTCTGTAGCGGTATCTGATATTAGACATATAACAGCAACATGTCCATCCAGCTACTCTGCCATGTATTTGTTGCGTTCTCCGTGGTGTGCTTAGGCAAGGCACCTCACATGACTGCCTTTATTGACCCAGCTGTAGGAATGGATCGATCGTCTCTGTTAACTGGTGTACAATATATTCGTAGAGAAATAATCTGATGCACAATACCAGTTTACTAAAACACAGTCGCGATATGGATATTTAAAACTGGGAGTAATATTAGCGGTAGAGAAAACTCAAACTATACTTTTTTTGACTAAGGATTAGAGTGGCATTGATCATGATGTGTACATTATGTAAGTCTACCAAATATCAATTACTGAAATAACTACCAAACTAACTACTATAATAACTACTCACTAAACTAAGTAATCACACTTACTTCTAAGTTGACTCTTTTCAATGGATTTAACACAAGAAATTTTTTCAATAAGTTTTCACAATCTGTCGA
>WNLI01159779.1:0-12825 GCA_025802215.1 Wirenia argentea | reverse complement strand
ACTACCACTATATTTAACTCGTAAATCAATATATTATTATCTGAAAATTCACCTTACGCGTTATTCTAGCGATAACATAGTTAAATATAGGTGTGCTAGTTTATAAATGGAGCCAAACGTCAATGAAAGAATGATGATGTTGAGGAGCGGGGTGCAGCTAGGGGCATCATCGAACAGTGGTGTCCCGGGTACTCGCGCGGAGTCCGTACACTCGAGGTGTAGTGGAAGTGTGAGAAAAGGCGGAGTGCAGCTAGAGGCATCCGACGACAACGGTGCCTCGGGTACTCTCCTACGGCCACTAAGTGTGGCGTCAAGCGTAACCTCGCGCGAAATGGTGCAGGCGTGGTTACCTAATGTGGAAATGCAGTCGAAGTGCAACTCCGACGAAAGGAGACACGGAGTCCAGCTAGGAGCACCACCGATGAGAGACGCTCCGGGTACTCGCGAACGTGCACCGAGTGTGGAAGTGCACTCGAAGTGCGACGAGATTGGTCGGAGAAGCGCAGTGCAGGTAGGGGCAACACGCAGCACAGATGCCACCGGCACTCGCACACGGTCACTGAGTGTGACATCGCGGCCACTAAGTGTGGCATCGCGGCCACTAAGTGTGGCATCGCGGCCAGTAGGTGTGGAATCTCGGCCACAAAGTGTGGCACCAAGCGGAAACTCGCACGATTCACGAAGATCGACGAGTCTTAGGCACAGACGTGCCGTCTTGGCGCAAGAAAACTTGCAGCGCCAGACGAAACTCGAACACCAACGATTAAAGTTGCAACACGAACAGTTGCAACACGAGTTCAAGATGAAGGAAATTGACATGGAAATAGCGTTGGCCAACGCTGATAACGAAGTACGAATGTCCGCCATTGAAATGGACGACGATTCATACAGCATAGCGACTGTGAGTGAAGTATATGAATCGTATGACGACGATGTTGGTGGACAATCACGTAACGAATTGTGTGTTCGCAACTATGTTGAACTTACTGAAGGATTCAGCAATGCCAACGATCAAATGCCAAGAAATAACGAGTCAGGCGCATATAACGCGCCCAATACTGATGAAGCAGCAACGGTTACTATGCGTAACATTGGTTCTGATCCAGTACCGTATAATTTGGACACGGTATATTTGAATGGACGTAATTCTGCTGTCGAACTACCGAAAATTGAAATGAAACCAAGTCACCATACACAGTCACGTGACCCACGTCCACTCATACAGACAGACGAAAGTGGAACGGGAACTCCCAGTTCAGATGCACACGGCCGAGTTCGCGTACAAGTCATCGATGAGCGGAAGACATGTCCCCAAAAGGAACAATACGGCAATGTTGGAACAATATATCATGACACAAGCGTAGTGGACCCCATTGGGTTGAGTCCACGCCCCTCAAATGTAAATGGACGGGTTAGTGTGGTACCACCCCCTCCTAATGTTGGAGACGATACTTGGCTGATACCACGCCCCCTCGACGTACCGAATTATGATGGTCTGATGACATTTTCTTCAAACGTACATGATATCGCGAATCCACATAATCCGGATGGCGTTCTGAGACGCCCATCGAACAATCTGTTGGATATTCAAAAACTTTCCGCGACAGTATCACCTCCAGTGATACTCAACCCAGGTATAACGGTGTCAAGTCTCCCTCATGTACCGGAACCAGCGCAGGTGTTGCTACATCCGGTTAATGAACAAGATCGCGAACGGCTGACAATACAGCCACCCAGTATGAATTCGCAACGCGAGCAGACGAAAATAAATTCGACAACGGTACCAGTTCTTGGTCCAGACGTGAACTCGCATACGTATATGCCTGCCATACAGCACCAGCAGGCGACGAATGTACCAGATCTCGGTCACCTAGCAACGCGTTCACCAAACGTCTGCGAAGACCCTACTTCACGTCTACGTACTGGTCAAGATATGAACTGGTATAATAGACGTACCTCTGAGCCTGTCATACGTGACATTGATCCTCCGCGCAAGTATAGCAACACCCCATCGAACAATGATAACATCGGTGAATTACTACATCAACAACGGGATATATTTAAGAACATGGCGAGTATGATTCATACCGGGTTTAACATGCCAAAGGCTGAAATACTGTTCTTCGATGGAGATCCACTAAATTACTTTAAATTCATAAGTTCGTTCGATACCAACATCGATAGCGTTGCCGTAGATGACAAGATGAAATTAAATTACCTGATACAGTACTGCCGTGGGGTGGCCAAGGAAGCAATATCTGACTGTGTCGTCATGGATCCAGCTGACGGTTACCAGCGCGCAAGGGCCATCCTAGCTAAGAAGTACGGACGGCCACATGTCATTGCTCAATCCCATTTGAAACAGATCGTTAACGGTCCACCGCTGAAACCGTATGATCACGAATCATTACAGACTTTGTCGTCGCAGATGGAAAGTTGTGAGATTACCCTGAGTCAGATGGGATATGTATCAGACATTAACAATACAGAAACGCTATTATCTATATCGAAACGCTTTCCTATGCATATGCGTTCTAAATGGGTAGACAAGGCGGATTTCATCATCGAGACGGGTCGAGAACCTACGTTTAGCGACCTCACTCAATTTGTCGAGAATGCTGCTCGAGTAACTACCACCATGTATGGCCAGGAACTCCTGAAGAACTCAGAGCGGACGTCTCAGGGCCAATACCATGCTAAAGGATACAAAGCTACTACGCTCGCAGTACATGCCAATAACGAACCACACCAACATGCGTACAATCACCCAGACGATATGGTGTGTATATTATGTCGTCAGCCACACCGACTGTGGCAATGTCCCACGTTCAAGAAAATGTCGTTATCTGACCGCAAAGAGGTTTGTTTCAACCACAAGCTCTGTTTCAACTGCTTATTACCAGGACACTTTTCAAGGGACTGCCGGCGTCGAAGCTTCTGTAATGCTGCCGATTGTACGTCTAAACATAACGCAATGTTACACGAAGAAAGAAACCATGACAAGAATGCCGCTCCCCTCAAAGACGACCAAGCGAATAACTTCAACGTGACGTCACGGACTGGGAAACGGGTAACCCTCAAAGCAGTACCGGTCACGGTGCAGGCATGCGATGGCGGACCGTACGTTGAAACGTACGCATTATTAGACGAGTGTTCAGACGTAACTCTATGTAGCAGCCAGTTGACCAAACAACTTCGTATCCCTGGTAAGAAAACGTCGTTCACCATAACAACAATTAACACAAGCACAGTCTCCGAAGGTACAGAAGTACAGTTAATTGTCAAAGACCTTAGTGGAAATGAGTCCGTGGAATTGAACCGAGTTTGGACAGTCGACAAGATTCCCGTAAGTGAGAAATCTATACCAACTCGTGCCGACACAGTGGGTTGGCCTCACTTACAGGACGTGCGTCTTCCTGAACTGACCTGCAAAGATGTTCTCCTACTTATAGGAAGTGACGTACCGCAAGCATTTTGGAAAATAGATGAAAGGCGCGGTAGAAGAAATGAACCTTACGCCGTGAAGTCCTTACTTGGTTGGACACTGATTGGACCTACACAAGGCTCTAACTGCGAGAGTAACTTTCACGTAAACTTTACGTCATACGAGGACGAAGGTTTAACCAAACAAGTTGAACGGTTTTGGACTACCGAATTCAACGAACACGCATCATCTAAAGCATCTATGTCCGTAAACGACAAAACTGCGGTGAAAATAATGGAAGACAGCGTAATGATGGTCGATGGTCATTACGAAATAGGACTGCCGTGGCGACATTCACCTCCTACTCTGCCCGTAAGTAAACCGATGGCTGAAGCTAGACTACGGTGCTTGAAACGAAAACTCTCTAAGGATAAAGATCTACATATCAAATATAAAGATAACATGGCTGAATATATCTCGAAAGGATATGCTATTAAGATTGAAACGCCTACCAACACTTCGCCGAGTTATTCCTGGTATATACCACACCATCCAGTCTATAATGAGAATAAACCCGATAAAATACGAATTGTTTTTGACTGTGGTGCCAAGTCCAATGGAACGTCGTTAAACGAGCAATTACTACACGGTCCGGATTTAACTAACCAGTTAATAGGAGTGTTACTCCGCTTCCGACAAGACAAGATTGCCCTGGTCGCTGACGTCGAAGCCATGTTTCACCAGGTACGCGTTAATCCACAAGACTGTGACGCGTTACGATTTCTGTGGTGGCCAGAAGGAAACTTGAACCGACAACCAGAGGAGTACAAAATGCAAGTCCACTTATTCGGAGCAACATCGTCTCCGAGTTGTGCCGCATTTGCATTGAAAAGAGCGGCACTAGATGGTTCAACCAAGTACTCGCAATCGGCTTGCGAAGCAGTCAACAGAAACTTCTACGTAGACGACTGTCTGGTATCGGTAAAATCGGAAGAGGAGGCAATTAATCTTTGCAAAGAATTAACCAGCTTACTGGGAGATGGTGGGTTTAGACTCACGAAATGGACGAGCAATAGCCGGAAGGTTATGTCTACCATCGCTCCCACTGAACGCAACAAATCTGTTGTTGACCTTGATCTACCTAACTTACCAGTTGAGCGAGCACTGGGCGTGCACTGGAATATGGAATCGGACACGATTCAAGTGAAGACAACGGAAAGGAACAAGCCGATTACCCGAAGAGGTATATTATCCGTTATCAGCTCCGTGTATGACCCGCTAGGTCTTGTGAGCCCGGTAGTACTGCGGGCCAAAATAATCCTTCAAGAATTATGCAAGAATAATGCTCGCTGGGACGAAGCGCTTGAAGAAGGATTGGTTCTTCAATGGAAAGCGTGGCTACAAGAACTTACCTTCATCTCTGGTCTCAATATCGAGCGTTGTTACAAATCACCGGATCTAGGTCTCATCGTATCGACGCAACTACACCATTTCGCCGACGCTTCGTCAACCGGATATGGATGTGTGTCGTACATCCGTTATATCGACGAAAATGGACGAGTTCACTGCTCATTCGTTATGGGAAAGTCTCGTCTAGCGCCACTCAAGTCCGTCTCAATACCTCGACTTGAGTTGTCCGCAGCTGTGGTAGCTGTTAACATGGATGAGATAATAAAGCAGGAGCTCGACGGACATATCGACCAAACATTCTTCTGGACAGACTCGACGTCTGTCATACAATATATCGAAAACAAAACAACCCGCTTCAAGACATTTGTAGCGAACAGGTTATCAATAATTCACGATGGTACCGACGTTTCGCAATGGCGCTATGTGGATACTAAACAAAATCCAGCTGACCATGCCTCAAGAGGCTTCGGAACCAGCGACACAAACAAGATAGACGTGTGGCTACATGGTCCTAAATTTTTGTGGAAGAACCCAGATAGCTGGCCAACGCGTCCTTGTAACACGACCAGTGAAATAGACAACACTGAAGTAAAGTCAGACGCGACGATAAACTCTGTCAACGTAAACCTTACTACGAATGCACACGGTTTAGATAACTTGTTAGGTCGGTACTCGAAGTGGTATTCCCTACAAAAGGCCGTCGCTTGGCTGTTGCGATATAGAGTCTACTGCAACCGCAAATACCGACGCGATTATTCTAAAGAGCTTCGAACAGGCACACTATCCGTCGGTGAACTCAGATCAGCTTCTACGTATGTGATCGCGTACGTACAATCAAATGAATATATGTCGGAGATTGCCAGTCTAAGAAAATCAGAAGTCATCTCAAAATCTAGTTCTTTGCGTAAACTGTGCCCTATCCTTCAAGACGGTGTACTACGAGTTGGAGGTCGTCTTAGTAACGCGAATTTGGGATACGATACCAAACATCCCGTCATATTACCGAAGAACAGCATCGTGACGAAGATCATCGTAGGCCATTATCACGAAACTCTTGGACATTCGAGCACCAATCACGTGTTATCACACCTACGACGTAAATATTGGATTGTAAAGGGTCATTCGACTGTGAAACGTATTCTCCGAGACTGTTTCCAATGCAAACGGCAGAACGCAAAACCAGGTGAACAGTTAATGGCACAACTACCCAACGATAGACTACTCCCGGACAAACCACCGTTCACGTACGTGGGTGTTGATTATTTCGGGCCTCTACTCGTCAAGGTTGGACGTCGTACGGAAAAACGATACGGGTGCTTATTCACTTGTTTGACAACGAGAGCCGTGCACATAGAAATAGCGCACTCGTTATCTACCGATTCGTTTTTATCGGCATTCGGTAGATTCGTAAGTCGTAGAGGAACACCCGAAAAGGTTCGAAGTGATAACGGTACCAACTTTGTTGGAGGAGAAAAGGAGCACCGTAAGAGTATAGCGTCTTGGAATCAAAATCAGATTAACGACACGCTTCGACAGAAGGAAATCGAATGGACCTTTAACGCTCCAACGGCATCTCATCACGGCGGAGTGTGGGAACGAATGATTCGTACGACACGGAAAGTGATGAAGGCGATATTAGTTGAACAATTGATATCCGATGAAACCCTTCTGACAACAGTCGCAGAGGTGGAAAAGATCCTCAATGACCGACCATTAACAAAGGTGAGTGGTGACGCACAAGACGACGAACCTCTCACACCGAACCGGTTGATACTCACTCGCACTAACCAGTGCGTACCGCCAGGACTATTCGTCAAAACGGATTTGTACATCAGGCGATGGTGGAAGCAAGCTCAGTACCTAGCCAACGTATTCTGGAAACGTTGGTTACGGGAATACATGCCGATGCTTCAGGAAAGACAAAAGTGGACTGAGCCCAAACGTAACATGCAGGTTGGCGACATCGTGCTCGTCGTTGACGATACCTGTCCGAGAGGGCGGTGGCCACTCGCACGTGTTGTAGAAGTGTACCCTGACACGGACGGGCACGTTCGCACAGTCAAGATCTTCACGCAGATGTCGTACAAAGTTAGACCGATTGCTAAGTTGTGTTTCTTAGAAGGTGAATAAACAGACGTTGGTTCAAAACTGTACGAATCTGCATACGTATAGATAGCCGTATACTTACGTTTATTGATCTATCTACTGGGTATTTCGATTACCGTACGAGTATGTGTACCGTGTAGGCCTAACTGAATCGACACTTATGAATTGTGTTCACGTATTAGTAATGAAGAACTTATGGTTCGTTCATTGTGGGTCGGAATGTAAGTGTCGATTTACATATTTACCATTTACTAATGACATATACGTTTATGTATTTACATACCTTATTTACATAATTTATTTACATTGACATTCCTTTAATTAACGTATTAGTCGCGAAAGGCATAACGTCACCTTTAAGAAATTCTTTAGCGGTGGATTCTAACGTCATAATATTTATCGTAGGCTTCCAATTTCACAGTTTCTAACGGTTGCAGACTAATGCAAATCGAATATGTTATGGATTACGTTTCATTTATGTATAGCTAGTACTACCACTATATTTAACTCGTAAATCAATATATTATTATCTGAAAATTCACCTTACGCGTTATTCTAGCGATAACACATGCAGTTCTCTGGTTAATCCATGAAAGTGTTGCAATGTACCCTATAATGTTGGTGACACGATTCACCATAGAATGATGTATACGGTAATTTTCCATATAATTCGTTACCCAGCAATTTCGACCATGCCCTGTTTTTGCCTACAGTAATTTATTATAATTCAACATCCACCTATAATTTGAGGACCCTAATTTTTCCTTTTTTGACGTCACCTTTTGATTCAACAGATCAGACGTCCAAAAACTGACATTTCATGATTCACAAAAGAATTGCAATACAGTCTATAGACTATAGGCGCCCTGCCCCGGCATGTCGGCCTATGATCAAGAATAAAATTCCATATGACAAGGTATTTATTTGAACAATACATTCCTTTTATAATGCCTAAAATAATTTAACACGAATAAAATTTCTATGTACAGGCATGGCATATCGCATATACATACAAATTTATGACCTTTTATTCCTTTCAGTTCCAGTTCACTTCCTCGTTTGTTCAGACGATTTTTTGGCGGAAAAATATGTATTTATGTATGTAAATTTTGCAAGTTCGACATCCCCGGCAAATTTCTAGAGCTTAATTTCAGATAATTTGACACTAGACCTTCAGCGGACTTATGGACGTCATATTATATGGGAAATTACCGTAGCTGCATACAGTAGCTGGCAATGATCAATGTCAGTGATGTGATGCATAGTTGCATACTGTACTTGTATTGACAAACCTTAGCAGAAAGTTTGTTGTTTTTCCATACATGTCCATTCAAGGCTTCCAGAGCTGCACATCTCTCCTCCTCGGAGCTGGTATACAATATACAATGATTCAATTTACATGTGGTAAACTGGTAATATATGCACAATGTGTACGAAATTCAAATTCAGCCTGATTTCTTATACACCAATCACCATGGTGTAGTGGTCAGCACGCCGGTTCCTGTCAATTGACGGGCACTTCGGCTGCGGGTTCGTTGGATTTTTCCCGGGCTTGCAAATTTGCATTTGCGAGATTCCTGCATGGCAACATGGGCAGATTGTGAAAGTGCGATATATAAATGTACACATTTATTTCTTTTGTTTATTTAATCACTTAACAAAATGAAGTTCGCTGTTTATTATAACATGAAAAATTAAGAAAAATAAACATGATATTTTCTTACAGATCTCGATGAATATTTTGTATGTATAAAAAAGAAATTAAGTCAATTAATAATTTAATACAACAACACAATGCCGCACCATAATAAACATTAAACATGTATATAGTTTTGTCTAGTTCAATACACGTGAATACTGGAACAGATCGATTCAGCGCGTAATTTTCTTGGCTGTTTGGACATATTTTACACAGTGACCTATGTGCATCACATGATATTTAGTGGTAAACAAATAAAAAATAGACAAGTTAATTTTATAATTCATTTATTTAGTATTTATAAAATGTTTTTGTCCATCGCGAGCATGTCGGGCTAGGTACTTTAAATGATTAATGGTAAGTATATACATCATAATGTTAATTATTAACTTAATATCACACTGTATATAATATAGCATATCAATTTACACACTGCAACTTTAATTAAGGACATATTTTTTTAATATAATATATACAGTCTTAAAGAAAAATGATTGTTATTTATTTAATAAGTGTGAGTAGTATACGTAGTCATGCAACCAACCAAAAGGTCATATAGATGACAGGACACCGGGGAATGATCTTGATCTTTTTCGGCTGCAGTTGCATTGACTTCATCCGCTTTTTCATCTCCTGAAAGCACACGAAACACAGCATTGATAATTTTTTGCGCGAGGCGGCGAGGTGTAATCCCGTGTATTGGCAGTTTTTTTACATACCAATTTTAAGTATTGCAAAAATCAAATACTTTTTATATGCACAGTGAATTGCAATACAAATACTTTAGCATTTTTCTGAATGTATTGTAATGTTGCCATTATTATTTATTTATTTATTATTTTACGAGGGTGACAATAGAGATGAATAGACTATCTACTAAAAATTATTTACAAAAGTCTGTAGCCCTCATTAATGATTAATGCCAGGGCCGCCCGCACATAGACGCATGTGCGTCAATCTTTTAGGCGTCTTGAGGGCGCCTCTGATGTTCTGATGGCAGATGCATAAAATAATTATATGCGACTATAAACAAAACTAATGATTGCAATAAAGCACCAATCTATTCTCAGTATTTACTAGAGCACTTTGTACACATCACAATCTTTATTTTACTCTACCAACGTTACTAACTCAATTCTCGAGCCACATCAATTAAGACGTCACTAGTACACGCTTACTTAAAGGACTACGTCTTCACAATAGTTCCACTAATATTCACAATATTTTACACTCCACCCCGAGAGGGTGACATTAACAATCCTATAAATTATATTATTAATATTACGTTATTAGGTCCGAAATCACGTATGTAATATTACCAGGCATCATACACAGTAATTTAAACATTTTATGACTTATCCTCACATGCAATGTACGCCTAATGTCAAATTCTAAGTATAATTACACATAATAATATCGGTTAAACAGATATTTGGAACATTTATCCTCATTTAGTAGTAGCCGTAGAGATACGAGGCAAAAAGATAACATTACAGTTTTTGCATTTTACATTTCACATGTGACGTAACTCTTGTAGCTGCATAGCTGTAGACTAACGTAGATTCTGTGATTATCTCTATCTATACCTATTTTACCGAATGATATATCGGTTTTCACGTTCAAATAAGTCTGGATAGTCATATCACTCAGCTTCTCCCACCGCGACAAATTGAGTACATCATTTGTACTCAATAGCATTGTTTCATTTGTCAGCATTAGTGATATGAGAGGATGCAGAAGAATACATAGCACACACATACCAATCACGAACATGTGTAGCATAGTCGGTACCCCACTTTTCACAGTCGCGTGCTTCCATGAGTCCGTGTCATGGAGTCTATCCTTCGATTTCAGGGAAGTGGTCACACGAGTATCTGGTTTGATCGGGAAATTCAGAATCTTGAATGACTTGTCGCGAGTATCTGCGAGTTGACACATGCGTCTTCTTTGCCTGGTACATCTATATGTACTACGTCGTCGTTGTCGCTGCGTCTGTCTAATATGTGGCCGATCTGCTACTACTGATGACGTATGTAAATCATTCAATTGTGTTTCTCCGTCCTCTTCGGTATACTCGTGGCCATCGTCCGATTCAATTGCGAACTGGGAAGTACTGGGAACCACAATGTGTTCGCAATCATTGGCAGATACATGGAGCGTGGTAACGAATGACGTACCAGTACTGTTAGTCGAGTTGTCCTGATTATTGATGGGTGTGCGTCCCGATAATAGATATCCCAACTTCGATGGAATAAATGCGATATCTTCCGACATTTCTGTAAACACGAAGTCGAAATAATGATCAGATCCTATGACCATTTGAATGTCAGAGATATTGTCATCGATGTACGGGTCAGCTAAGTGTACCCCGTCTGTGTAGTGTTTGTGTACTATCGCACCACGGCCGTTCATCGTAATATCTTTAGGAAGTTTATCCACTACGATAGCGTTAATGGCGACATATCCATAATCCGTAACTGTGTTTATACGTACAACATCGTATAACTGAGATATACCGCGGCTGTTGAAGCCGTTTATTGTCATCGGCGTCCTCCCACACGGGACCAGCTTCAGCTCATTGGCCATCTTCGCCAACAAAAAAGACCTCTGTGCACCTTGATCGAACAAGGCCCGCGCGTAAGTTACACCGGTCGGAGAGGCTATACCAATGACAGCTGTAGGGAGAATAGTTGATGTGCAGCTGTATATAATTTCCTGTGATACTGGACATGCGTGTTGAGAATTAGCATGTGGGTACAAATTGGTGGACTCTGGATAGTCCATGCACTGGCTAACGTTATTTTGTACACATGGCTTGGTGGAAAGGAACACGTCGGGTTCGTTTCTCTTGACGTCATTACCACTTGTGTCGTCTGTATTGTGTTTGTTACTTCCAATAGAATAGCAAATTGATGTGTGATGTCTTCCATTACAGCGCACACAATGTGTATTAGATCTGCAACTGTCGACTCTATGTCCGTATGATAAACACTTGTAGCACAGTCGCCGAGCCTTTACTACAACTTCTCTCTTCCTCGCGGTGTTATACGTAACACATTCGACTGCTTTATGGTTTCCATCACATAATTCGCACTTCAAACTATTCTCTATTGTAGGTATTGTAGAAATATGAAAATTGGATATAGTGCCGAGCAGTTTACTGTCCTGCTCGTTTGACGTGTATTGCCCTGAATGATCCATCGCCATCACGGGGCCATCACGATTAGACTCTAAAACACTATTCGATCGTTGAACTATGGTCGCTGGATATTCACTCTGAATATCAGACCTGCTTTCTGAGTGATTCATCGGCTCCCACACTTCTAAATGTCCGATTTCCTCATCAATGGCACTGCGCAATTCAGACAGATCGAGGTACGTTTTCCTCGTAGCTCGATTAATGTTGTCACGCGTTTGGCTTGGGAGCTTACGGGTGAGAAGAGCCGTGTATACGTGGCTCGCGGCATCCACGTCTATACCTAATACTTTTAAACTCCTGAGGTTGCTCTCGTACGAATTCCGAAACTTTGATAGATCCTTACTGTTGCATCTGGGGTTAGGCAAATCGAAAATACGATGCAGATGGCCACGAACGATTTTCTGTTTATTCCCATAAGTTTTCTCCAGCAACTTGACTGCCTCAAGATAAGCGTCACCAGTGTGCTGGAACCCTTCTATCAGCGTTGCGGCTTCTCCATGGACTTGGGCGAAGAGGTATTCGAACTTGTTCGCCCCACTGATGCTTTCATTTTTGTGTACGGCGCCCGAGAAACTTTCCCAAAATGCGGTCCATTGTAGGATATTGCCGTCGAAGTGTGGCAATGACAATTTCGGCAACCGCACGTTGCTATCAACACGTTGCACCGGGTTAGGCGTCGTAGGCGTTTGCGAGACATTTTGACTCGATTCCATTCGTTTGGACATGGCACGTTTTACATCTGTTTGAAGGAGATTGTACGTCTTGATATATTCGGACGTCGTCTCGATCTCGTTTTCTATGCCATCGTCATCAACCATAACTATGATCTTCTCATCCATAAGGACGATCTGGTCCCGACGATTGGTAATGTCGCATATGGTTGCCTCGACTAGTCTTTCATCGATCGGATCGCTACTTAAATATCCAGTCAATTTGTCGGCTAATTTTGTGAAGGCACTGCGGTAACCACCGCGTACCCTTTGCATT
>WNLI01159668.1:0-14876 GCA_025802215.1 Wirenia argentea | reverse complement strand
CAAAATCTATGACATCACATTCATTAGTATAAACAAGCGCAGAAAATGTATATCTGGAGAACTATTTCACTACAGCGCAACAACTATTATTCGATTTGATATACATATACATGACACGCCCCCTCTGAAAAATTAAAAAATTACAATTATAGTTTTGTCACACTTATGTTCTAATTAAATATTGTAATTTTTTTTATAAACAAATAAAATTTACACAAACAGATAGAATACAAATAGTATTCGTTTGAACACTAACTTACTGTTCATTTTAAAGATCGATAATTATTTTAAATACTAATTTCATATAACACACTAACGTCTCGTTAAAATAGTAATCAAACTCGAATTTGTTAAATCAACATTTACACATTGCAATCCAAATCAAGTCGATCATACAACAGTCATAACATATTTTCTACATAACATTCTAATCCTAGCAAATTATAATGATTTTTCGTCTATCTAGACTCTGCTTCGAGCAGTTGCAGGTATCTACATGATCCAAGTGACACTTATTTGATTTTTCGGTACCACATTTTGATAAAGCTTCTAATACTGAGCATAATAATGCATCCGTCGCTTTTCTATCATTTGCAACACCACACTGGCTTCCAAAACACATATCATTATGTACTGTGTGTATACTGGCTAGGTTAGAGTTGCACGTCGTTTCCGAATTTTCAATTTTCTCCACACATGCTGGTTCAACATTATTCCCTGTGAGCGTCCCACACAAAACTGGTTTTAGTTGAATTTGACATGCCACGACATCAGCACTGGTAACCTGTGAGGTAGTACTGTCATATCTTACTTCCCTTTTGGTTATTCTACGTTGCATATTCATATCATCGTGACGCCTAACACTGACCAATTTCATATCCTCTTAGAAACGCAATTCACTCATCTGGTTTTCAATAAATTCTGGTGTCCTGTCTCTGTTATTCGTAGGCCTATTCTCTACGATTTTGCTTGCAACAGATTTTCCAACAGTTTCATCACGATATGTATTTGCCATTGTACTATCCGATGTGTTGTACTCTCTGTCCCGAGTTGTGTACCAAGGGCATATTTCACCGTCTTTTAGAACATCTTTCTTATATTGGCGTCATTCATATTTCAAATGTCCGTACCCTTGGCAGTAATAACATTGTTTCCTTCGTCGTCGACTCTGATAGGGCGCAGAAGAGGCTACCGAATGTACGCCTGTTCCCCGTCTGGTAACTGCAACACACCGCTTTTCCACGACAGTATCTTGCATGAGATATGTGGCGTGTGTACTATCATCAAAGATACACCTTGGCTCACCTGTGTACCAACGCTCACTTTTCTGACTTTCAGCGCCCACGTCATTTGCCGCGTCGTATTTCTTTTGGCGTTCAGCGACAAACGTGTCCGCTAACTTCGCTGCTTCATACACGTCGCTGATGTGGTTATCGTTGACATAGTTTGCGACATCTTCATCAATAACCTCCTTGGAGTCTTGTACAAGGAGTTTGTTGTAAAAACAGAGGTAGTCATGGCTTTGTGCTTCTGTCAATCCACTAGCAATTGACCATTTGGTGAAGATTTGTTGTTTTGTGACAACATAGTCCACGAGAGTTTGTTCTTTTTCCTTGGCGGTTAGCGCAAATTCCCTTAGATAGTCCCCTGGACTTTTCAGTAGGCTGGTCATAATTTGTTCTTTAATAAATATGTAGTCTTTCCCGCTCACATTGACATCCATATACACACTCGAGGCTTTCTCTCCTAAATGATCCCTCAAGTGACCACACCATGTGCCTTGATCCCAATTATTTTCGTCAGCTACATATTCAAAAATGTCAAAAAATACATCAATGTTCTGTTCATCGCACAGCGGTATATCATCTGTTTCCGTCATATTCTTTCTCGTAGTCCGTCACTATTCTTTCAATTGGCAAATTCTAACTACAATATTTTCCATTTATTCACAACTTTATACATTAGGCTAATCACTTCACGAGTTCACGTTTTTCGATTTCGTGTAGATTCAGATTCGTCCTTAGGCAGACTCGCCATTTTGTTACGGAATTGCATTTACGTAACAAACACAGAGTTACATTTTCACCAAAATCATCATATAATTAAGATTATAACAAACGACTATAGTCTATACTTATTTCTATATCACAATGTTCATAGTAGCTATCTTGATTTGACTAATTTGAATTCCTTTCATATCACTTTACAAACTGATCACACTTCAAAACCAAACGTCTACCCAAAATCTATGACATCACATTCATTAGTATAAACAAGCGCATAAAATGTATATCTGGAGAACTACTTCACTACAGCACAACAACTATTATTCGATTTGATATACATAATACATGACACAGGTGATGGGTTGCATACTGCATAGGAGTCGTTGTGCCTCTGAGGAGAAGTGGCGACATGCGATGCGCTGGGGGAAGCAGATGGGGGCGGGATGAGTGAGCCAGGAGGGGTCGCTTTTGGCAGAGAGGGTCAGTAGGGCTTGTTCCCTTCGTAGTTTTGGTGGTGTGATGCCGGAGAGGATTGGTAGATAGGCCAGTGGTGTAGGTGTGATGGTACCAGAGATGAGGCGCATGCAGTCATTCAGGGCGCGGTCAACAAGACTCGTGTGATGACTGTGTGTCCACACTGGGCTTGCATACTCTGCGGTTGAATAGACGAGAGCGAGAACCATTTTAAGGACATAATTATGATTTCGTATAACAGGTAACCTTTAAATCATTGTGTTCTGTTCTTCGTTTACTGTACTCTGTTGTCGTGATTAGTCTATCTAATCAACGGACTAATCGTTTTGTCAGGTCACGACGCCTCAATTTGCCTGTTTGTCGGACGGTATGTACATAATGTCGTTATCCAAATGATAAACACTGTCTCCCATCGATTAATGTCGTCTGGATGCTGCATCCACTAACACGAGCTGATCAATAATGTACATGATACCCAACAATGTATGTATGTGGTCTTTGGGTAGCTAGCGACAGCGTTGGGAGTAGCGGATATGTCAAGCATTTTACGGATGTAACAATTATATAAATGCTGACATTGTGATAATTGATACAGATTTGATATAGAGTATCCGTAGCACATAATCATGTGTAAGACCTATATCATTAATTTTAATTTGCTGATACCAGTTCTGCAAACACACGCTGATTGGTCGCCAAAACAACTTTAACACAGATGTGGCGTTCTTCCAGTACAGCGAAATACCGGTGTATAGGCTATGGTGTATTTACTGCTCTGTCGATGCTTCCATTCTTCTAGCTGATGGGAATAGTAATTTCCTAATCATTAGACTATTGTCTTTAAAGAATCTCATTAATTTAATTATTTTAAATAACTAGGTATTGTGTATTATTCGTACCGTTTATGTCAAATCTATAAATACAACATTTACAGCGTTTCGTACATTGTTCCAATTCTAGAGAATACCGTTTGGTATGTAAAATGATCCGGATTCATGGTTTTCGAAGTAATTTGCAATTAATTTAATTGATACTGTAGACCTTTGTGTACAACTTTGATTTGGTGGAATTTGCCTATTATTTGCCTATTAGGTAATATATTATTGTGCCGCGATAATGTTAACCTATAATAGTTTCTTATTGGTTCTATGCCATATGTGATCTGAAACTCGTATACAGTCTCAAAAGATCAATACTAGACACCCATTTTGCGTTAGGGTATAGAATCTAACAACATTGCCACTGTCACCCTTCTGATGTATGATGTGTCGGGATGTGACAGTGCCAATATGATTGATGAACGCTGGGTGGTTGTACAATGACATAGCATGTAAATCACGGTAAATAATCAGTCTCTTGGGTCATTATATGCAGACTAATAATGTATATTGCACAATATATGGATACACGAAATGTACTTCACTCTCCATGGACGCATTATAGCTGCAATCTATAGTGCCACAAGTTGCAAAACCGCAAAAGCCCTCCATTCTACTCGGCTCCCTCAAGAAGAATTCCCTGGTATGGCTGCGGGACTCACTCTGCGGTCATAACTTTTGTTTTAGCAACACTAACAGTAAGACCCCCATCTAGCACACTCGGTAGCCGAACTCCTATAAGCTGTCGACTCATTTCATCAAAGTACGACGAGATATATCATCGGCATATGCCAGATGCAACACTTCAGAGAGTTTCCTATCTGAAGGCCGACTCAACAATCGTTCTTCGAATGACAAGTTGACAACATCCAGAAAGATATTGAACATGAGTGACGAGTAGATATGGCACACAACCCTAGCCCCTGCTCCCAGCCTCAACATTGAACCACTAGTCTTGCTGAGATCGCCGCCAGGGCGCACATATACGTACGAAGTGGTCAGCAATCCGTACAGATACACACGGCCTGGACTAAGTGCACTATGTGGGGAATAGCCTAAATTCGTTATTCTTCGTGTTGCGGATTGTAGCATATTTTCCCCAGCCGTATATAGGCGGAATCATATTTCGAATGATCCAGTTACTATTAGAACATGTCGCATGTTGAAAATGAAGTATTACACATTCAAAACGAAGCACATACCACACACATTCGTCAGTCAGACTCAGCGTGCGAAATTCTCCAACATGTTCTCCACGCAATCCACGATTTACAGTGTCGTTAGAAAACTGTGGTGTTGGTGTTTGGCAATGCTCACCCAACGAAGAGGTGGTCAGCCTGTACTCGCAGCTTGCTAGTAGTTATCAAACAATCAGAATACTTGCCCTATTTATCGAACATTCTTCTCTGAAGTGTGCTTTAGTATATAATAGATCTGACAGATTGCCATAACCTGACAAGAAACAGCGCTTGGTGTACGCGAATAACGCAACTGAGTGGAAACCAATGATTTGATGGCCAGTAAAACAAACGTAAAAATGCACTTAGTGAATTATTACAGCAAGCACCTGGAATGTTTTCATGTTTACTATGGAGAATGCAGAATACAGGTGTGTGTGGTGAGATGTGCTGTGTGGTGGAAACAAGAGGGGTAAATTGGACGATTTGTAAGCTGCGGGAACGTCTTAATTGGGCGCATCTATCAGCGGTAGCGATCGCCTCTGAGAATTCTTAGTCTCAATGTATATGTCCAATAATAATTATCACTGCTCCATGTTGAGTAAATAAATCAAAGAACAATGCACACACAGTTTACACATTATTGTATGTAGGTCGAAGTATTTATTGTTGCCATTCAAAGTGCCGTGACATATTGAATTTAACACGTACGTATGTGTCTCATTGAATTGCGTTGGTGTTGCTTATAATGTTGGTCTAATATACTAACATGCGTCCCATATAATGTGCGTGTCTGTCTACGTGTAAACCCAATTATGCAATAGCTTACTTTTTCACGCATATTTGGTTATTATACTTAAACGCATCATTCAAAGGGCAATGTGACTCTAATAGTTTCCACTTGTCGACGTGTCATATACTTTATGTACAGTAGAGTAGATTGCCAATGAGACTAACCCATCGATGAGACGTGAGGTGACATCAGGTACGTATCCATTCCTCAGAAGTACGGTGTCATCCTCGTTCACGTTGTCCGCGTCTGTCGTTGAGTTCATCACCTCATCGATGATCAGCGTCTCCTTCTGCCCGAAAGACACCCTGTCAAACAAAAACACAGTGGCGTTCAAGTGCACGTGAATGATCAGCGTCTCCTTCTGAAAAGACATCATGTCATAAACACAATGGTGTTCAAGTGCACATGGATGATCCGTGTCTCATTCTCCCCGAAAGACACAATGTCAAACAAAAACACGGTGGTGTTCAATTTCTCGTGGATCGACCAGCCTCTCATTTTGCGTGAGACATCCAGAGCTTTCGAGTACACCCCAACGACGGTTTCGTCTTCACGATCGTCTTTATGGTACGTCTCTGGTATGGATACGGATATGCATAGCGGTGTTATATGGCAGCATATACGTATAGGTTCCGATATCACATGGGACAGTGATCCTCCATGTACATACAAGAACATTATGCCCTGATGGGTTAGATCTGGAACAAAACGGTATATTTTTGGGTATAATCTGTACTGTGTGAGAGCATAATTCATTGTGATAGCGTTACAGCTGACATTTGGACAGCAAGTTTTTTTCTAGTAATATAATTTTTGTCAGCATAGTTAAATACCGTATGCTTATTATGTAATATAGACATTTATTTTGACATATATAATTACAAAATGGAAATGTGTATGCTTCGTCTAGACTACAGTATTAGGTATGACTAGCTTATTGGCTGATGTAAGAAGGAATAATTAGGTACGTTGGCACCGCAAACCTATATGTCATTTATATTGCCGAAACAGAATGGTTTTCTTCAGCGCAACACATAAAATAATAATAATGTATAATTTACTATATTACGTAGGCTGATGCACAACCGCAAATGTCTATCTTTTTTGTTAGACACCTTGACAGCAGAGTAATGTGGGGTCAGAATGTCCTGACCTTTGGTGAAAATCACCGATGAACTACGCCAAACAACCAACAATATTGTTTGTTTTGGGGCAATTCATGTGGTTGTTTTCCTCGAAAAACATGTTCCACCTTTGAAGCCGCCCTTGTTTCCCTGCGGCTAGACATAAGCAATGTATGTAGTTTAGATTAGCATAGTTATATCATTGATATTGAGTTGGTGGTTCTTGGCATATCCATTCATCCACGTGTAATTGATTTTCCAATGTTCCCGGAGGAAATACTTTTTTTCGTTTTCTGATCAAGAGCCTTATATGACAAATATGCAGAGCGTAGATAATATGTAGAGCGTAAAGATATATTAGAGTGTGTGTGTGGCCAAACAAACTTTAGCCATTTGAAGACAATGACTTATTTAGTAACATAGTAATTATAGGAGGTTAGAAGCCAAATGACGCATGTACGAAAGAAACGCCCAACGACCAAAGGTGAAGCTGGTCGTGAGCAAGGAGTTTGGATTGCTTGTCCATGGTAAACCAATCACATGGTTGTCGTTGGATTATTGTCAATATCATCTAAATGCTGCACTCTCAGACCGCTTACATCCAATGTTACGTGGCATTTTTCTGCGTATTGGCGAACCCGAATTACTACAACTTGATAATGACAGTGACTTCACTGCGGCTGATAAGTTCTTAACAGTTTTTGTCAAAATTTCATTTCAGGATATTTTTCAAATGTATTTGATGCTATTGTGTTGTTTGGTCTTTGAATATGCCCTAACTTTAATAGTAGTTTACTAAATGACATTGGCTTTTGGTATGTCATGTATTATCTTTATCGTACTGTATATGTGTGCCAAATCTACATGTCAGATATCTACCGCGGTTGGTGCAATATTGCAGTCTTAAAATATACCGTTTGGTATGTGAAGTGTTCCAGGTACATGATTTTAAAACCATTTTTGCACACCCAGATGTCCGTATACTGACTTTTATCTCGATTTAGAATTCACAATAATATTGTATCTGTACAATTTCAATTTTGTTTCCGGCCAATAGTTTTAGTTTATGCTATATATAGCTATTGTTACTACTTTACACTATATACGAGAAAACCATTCGTAGTATATCCGAACCAGAATTACACAATTCTCATGCATAACACTTATCTAATTCGTAAATTGCAGATTGTATAGTCTATCCATCCATTAGCTACCAAAGCTCCAATTTAATTAACCGAATGGATTTGCGATAACCTGTGCTCTCAAATAGAATCCTCTGGATAAAACGCTAATGAATTCACGCCACGTTTGGCACAAACACAAAACAATTCTCAGTGTGTAGGTGGACACCCTTACATTGCTGAAAGTTTGTTTCGTGGATTCACAACGCACCACAAACCCGCCCAAAGTTGGCCGCAACTTGCATAGGTCTACCTGTACTTTGTACGAGTATAGAACACATTATGGACGAACTGACATATCTAAACCCTTAGATATCAAGTCTCACTCATTATGGTGGTATATCATTGGGAACTCACAGCCTACAGTGAATTAGACTTTGAGACCGAGTCACCAATGTAAGGTCATTCATTTGCTCGAGAATCTCCTATACGATGTCGGGCATGCAAATACAATCGTACCCCATGAACGGTAGAGTACGGCATGTGTAGGGCACCTTACATCTGCTGCCGACCAATGCAAACGTGAATCCCACAAAGTTGCTGTGCATGTGAAGAAATGGAATACTCGCTGGAATACATCACCTCTCCATCTCCACCAGTATATCCAAACACCCGGCACTGCTGCACCACCTGGATTCCATCTGCCCAGAGCTGACTGGTTACGACTGAATCGACTAAGAACGGGATGTAGCTGCCTCAGGCACGACATGTACAACTATGGATACATCAACAACCCGAATTGTCCATGTGGTGTAACCTCTCAAACAACTCAGAACATCATTGAAGATTGTCCACTGTTCTCCGCGCCAGAAGGACCCAAGGACTAATGGAACTCAGCCCGGAGACCACGCGACGCACTGGCTGCACAACCTCGAAATCAGAATATAAGGATACAATACGCGAGAAAAAAAGGCACATGTGACGTTTGAGCATTTCCAATATACGAACGAAAGCTCGAGTAACACGAGTCTAGCTTAAAATAGACGCCAATTATATAACCACTACCTGAAATCAATATTATGATGGGAAAGTGTAAACTGCGAGATTGTCTTACCTATTGTACAGTAGACTACATTGAACTTGTCTATCTAAGGACTTCCATTATATATGATTGATCGGTTGGGAAACCAAAGCCATACCCAACTTAATACGTGTCCTGGTAAATCGATAGACTTATCGGTCTCATTGTCAATCGACATAGACATATTCTATATATAAGTATTGCAATTAATTAACACCTGTATAGAGCAACAGAAACACTTTTGATAGGCTCTAGATAGGTACGAGTATAATGCTAGCTCATATATGTTATCGTCACTCATTCAATAATGTATATGTTAGGCGCTGTTGGACTTGGTATAATAATTATTAATAATTTGTTCACAATGATAATTATTATAATGATAATTGTATACATGGAATGAGATATGTTGCCATGAGTGACATTGTCGCTCACTTTCGATTTTACGTTATCTATGTCTTATCACAAGGCAATTCAGGTTGCCCTGGTCTCTCGTGGATTTCATACATGGGTATTATATAGTTCCAAGGTTCCAATGCACCAGCGCACCATACGCTTAGTTGCTCGAGGATGTTCTCTTCCTCCAACTTTCGGACACCATACAGTATATAATACATTGCAACAAAATTGTATATTCAAAGAATCGTGGACTACATGCGGCCTTCAATCTCTGTCTGTTATTTGTGCAATATGTGGTCACTGTTGTCGATCAAAAAGTATGACAGATGGCACACGTGTACCCAATGTACGCCGTACGGCTGTACTATAGAGTATAGACTATAGAGTGTGTTCCTTTGCGGCGAAGTGTGGAAATCTACTCGTGTTCGACTCGATATCAAACTGCGACTATGCTGCAGTTATCCCGAGTACGCACTCGAGACGCTGAAGCATTAATATAATTATGTAGAACGTGTGTGTGTGGAACCTCAGCCTCATCACGATCAAACTTCGATCTGTAAATACCCGCGGTGGTGCTGCAACCCATAGTCTTTTCTTCGTCGTCGACGAACACTCGTCCACCTAAACGTCTTTACATAATATATAATTTGTGTTCAGACCAACCTCTTGAGTGATAGGCCTTTCACACAGACGCCCACGTCCGATAATCGGTACGTAGGCTATATTCAGTGAATTTCACGGAGTTATACAACGAATTCGAGCCATTTCAATGAATCACGCGCCTGAAGACAGGCGGGATTTCCGGTTAGTGTATGGTTCCTGAGAAACAAACGGAAACTGTCATAAACGTATAGGCCTAACCTATACATTTGATCGTACAACTACGATGGCCAACTAGTTAATTCCAAAGACATACTGTACATATTCTACTCTATATCATTGGACTGTGGTCCCCATTGTTGATAATATTTTGAACGAATATATTCAACTGTGCTTAGCTGACTCACCGTTTTATGGATGTGTCCTCAGTCATGTCTCAGTACATCCGTTTGTATACAGCTGTGGGTGCGTAACCGTAATGCTTATTTTGGTATGCAATAATCCCACAGTATAATGCACATCCGAGCTGGTATATATCCGATGTAGGTAATCCGAGGTCAGCTAGAAATCTTCTTCGTTGTTATAACCACATAACTAACAGTATTAACTTATAGGTGAGAAATTTTATATAATCTTTATATGATCTGGTATTTGTATTCCGGGCGTTGTTAGATCACGGGCACAAACATCTTTGTATGAACTGAGTCAATAAGAACCATCAAATGTGTATATTAATACCATCCGAGAGTGTATGCTATTATACCGTATTACTCTAAAACTTGAAATGTTTTGCCCGATCGTCTATTTATAACCAAAATAAAAAGTACATAAATTCATATTCAATTTAATTCATTCAACTATATTATATCTCACTAAGATTAAATAGGCTACTCATAATACAGAATTATATATCATTATTTGGTTTCAATAGTCAGCAGGCTATGTAATCCTCGTCTAGGGACAGATTACATCTACAGTATAATTATGTCCTAAATATAAGCAAGCACGGAAGTCTATAACAAAATTCTAAATTATAATTAACCGATCTATCCATATACACAATATACGTAGCGACTAATACAGTACACAACTGAATACAAAGTGTAGGTGTAAGTAGGCCTCCGTTAAAGTATCATAGGTTGGTGAATTGGCGAGGTATCGATCCAGCTAAAATTGATTTACGGTGGTTGCACCGGCTGCTATAACGCAAATAAATAATGATAACCCGTAAATAGGCATAAAGCCAGCCACATAGTCACATAAAACTTACGTTATGTAATTTTGCTGACAAAAACTAATTTACGAAAAACATGAAATAGCAATACACGAAAATCGATTTTGCATCCACGAAAATGTCATTTCGTTTGACAATTATAATATAACACATTGACGATAAAATGTCACCACATACTGTACACGTATACGTAGTTCTGTCGCAAACATGTTCAAAAGCTGCATAATTTATTACGTATTACACCAATATTGCACAATAAAGTTATAATGGCACACGTTTGCCAAGAGATAGTCACACCTTCGTGCAAATTAGATTTTACTCAATGTCGTATGACATCGTATAAACATTAAAATCGTTTGTACCTGTAGCTATAAACTAACGAAATAAAACATCTTTAAATAAATAACACATTACATTAAATTAGGCATGATTTAAAATTACGTGATCTACAGCCTAATAGACCACAGATGTCATATAAGATTACATTATTTCAATATATATTATTTCACTGATATAGGAGTCAACCAGTCATAATTGAATTATAGTGACTCACATAATACAACCACGCCGTGTCAACTTCCTGTTAGCGTCGTGTCTTATCTCATGTGTGAACAGACGACTGCACAGACAAGAATTCACTTAGATTATCTTCATTGAATTCAGTGGTTGTTCTCAATCTCGCCAATACCATGCATATATACCATAATGCACCATGTTAATGGTTGGCATAAAAGGCGAATAAAATCGCATAGCAAAATAAATTGACATGCATTGATGTCAGTGCAGTGATTGTATATGAACGCACAGAGTAATGAACGCACTGCTTATATTGCGTTGTTATGACCATCGTTATATTGGGTTATGGTATGCATAGTTGTACGTTTGTCATGAGAGCACGCCGAACCAAATCAAAATAATGTAGTTGAGAGTAACAGTGTTGTTGCAATGTATATGGTATTCATAGATGTATCGTGTGTTCAGTAGGCTCTACATATTATTACCAGGAGTATGTTAAATAGAAGGGTAAGTATGTAAACCCACCACTAAAATGCACTATAGATGGATGGAACAAATCCACAACAACAACAATAATTTGGTCAACGTCCAAGCAACATGTGCAAACAATAATGATGATATTGTATGAGTATGGATGTACCTATTTGGCCATTCAATTTCACGTCCGATTTGAGCCAAGGAGGATCGTTGGTTGCCAAATTGTCAATATGATGCACTATAATGGCGATGATGACTGTGTGCCATATCTTTAGTGCGTATTATATGGATTTGGGACATTTGTCATTATAATGATACATACCTACTAGCTTCATGCGACCAATCGGTTGAAGCTCATGATTGCGAGTACGAAATACAGAATTGTATTTTCAAATCAAAAAGTAAAGATAGTCGTAAACATACCTATGTTATATAATAGCTATAGTACAGTATTTAACTATTACTATTGTCGCTATATAAATATAATTGTAATGCCAAATATGATGTATAAATTATTACTAACACGATATAATTTCTGTCATCTCTCATGAATACCCTCCTATTTTACAGAAATGGATTAATTATCTCCCTTCAGAAAGTATTCAATAATCATTACAATAATTCTACTTCCTCTAATAATTATTCCGATTGCAATATTTCTAGTTCCGGCGATAATATTAATTTTGTATTCCAACCAATGATTTAATTAATAATTTTAGTTACTGTTACGGTAGTGTACATATGGAAATTGTTTTGCCTAGCATTGCCAAACATTAATTTTGATTTTAATTTTGTTTTACGTATATGGCACAGTATAATAGACTTTTAGAAAGTTTTATAGGTACTGTATAGTCTAAACTACAGCATATCTACCATACCGTTTACTAAACCAACACGATTGATCCTGTCTGAACATCAATCGCACAGAGTTATAAACAAGATTGTGTATGTTATGAAAAGTGAAAACAATGCAAGTCCCTACCAAATGAAATCACATAGCAGGTGGTAATGACTAATATAATATTAATAAATTGATATCTACCAGATAACTAAAGACGATCATAGTCCACGAAATGATGAAGCCAGTAATAAAATATATTGTTACATAATAATGTCATCAATATCGTTATCATTTTTAATAGTAGGCCTATTATCAAAGTATTATAGATTCTATAGATTTTATGTTATTACAAATATCACAGATAATAAAATAAGAACATAATAATATATTCGGATACCCCATGAAATAATCAAAACACGCGATATGTAGGCCTATATACATGTTATTGCATAATACTAACGTTATCACCTTTAACCAGTCTATAATTTAGATATTATCAATGTGCAGTATCATTTTAATAAATTTCTAGAAATATCACATAAGCCTATAATGCGTATAGCCATAAAATGAATGACAAGTAGAAAATATACGCCAAAGTATGCATATGTGAAAAGAGCTGTATGAAGTCATTATGTATTAACTCTTTCAACCCTATATAAAATTTTACAACTTTCCTGCCAGCCTAAATATATGTAGCAACAACATTAACAACATTATTAAAATTAACTCACCAGTTTATATAATCACAAAAAAATAAACAAAATAGTGATATTTCCATGACGACGGCCATAGCAACACCTAGCAACGGGAAAATAGGTGGATAAAATGATGATATATCATGCTGTAAATACATGTAAATACACGTAAATACATAATAACAATAGTTCGTCCCAAAATAACAAGGTTGCCCATAGCAACGGCCTTAGCAACACTTAGCAACAAGGAAATAGATGGATAAATGTTGACATATCACCCTGTAAATGAATATAACTGTAGTTCATTACAAAATGAAATGGTTGCCCATAGCAACGTCCATAGCAACACTTAGCAACGGGGAAATAGGTGGATAAATGTTGATATATCATCCTGTAAATGCATATAACAATAGCTCGTCACAAAATGACATGGTTTCCCATAGCCGTTGCCATAGCAAAACTTAGTAACGGCTCGGGACGCGATAAATAGCATACATAAGATAATAATAATTCTAATTACAATGCATAAGTATAGAAATGACCATGATAAATAATTAATGGATTTTATAGATGATTTTTTACATATTATAAAAAATATTGCTTCCCCCAAAGTCCAAACATAAAATTTCCACACACGCAACACCCAACTAACCAACACAATATACAAGCAAATCGACATACTGTATTATAACTGTATTATAACAGCTAACAGCTTTGGTTGACTGTGTTGTGCGGTGGTTGTATAAAAATTACTTAGTAATATGGCAGTAACCCCCTTTGTGCACAGCAGATTCGTTCTAAACATATTATGTCTTCGGTCAATGCACTATAGTTAAATAGATAAATGTAGATAAATCTGATTTACTTATATGATTTGACCATTATGTCCATACACATTATAGGCTACTGTTAACATCCTTGTGACTCACCCAGTATATTAATGTAATTATTACAATAATTTATTATCTATAATTATTGAGATAATTATAATAATAATTGAATTATCAATATTCTGGTTACGAATTGTTTTTTTATGCGGCGTTTATACGTCGAACTATAATAGTGCCGCTTAGCTGTGGCGTCGACACCTGAGCTAAACCGTGCACATTTCACGATCGAAGTGTTGATCATTTGAGCGTGGGCATCTAAAGGTGAGATGTTGCGGCAGCGTCGCACTAGCTGCAAACCAAACCCAGTGGAATATTCGACCGTAGAACGACTACAGTTACGCCTATACGTCGAATTAGTGACGCGCGTACCCTTGCATAATAGTACAGTACCATCATAATAATGTTGGTGTAGAATGCATTATGTTTCTAGCAAAAACGAGATATTAAACCAAAAATGTAACGTCGCTTAATTTTGGATAATGTTATTCTGCGTAATATTCTGACAAACAGAAAGAACATTTTAATAAATTCCATCCATTAATTACAGAGTTATGATGGTTTGAAATAGG
>WNLI01159557.1:0-14881 GCA_025802215.1 Wirenia argentea | reverse complement strand
TTTCATCCTATTCACACAGGTCGGCAAATGAGTACCAGCTTTGCTGGGGTAAGGGACCCGCTTGGAATTAAGTCTTCAGACTTTAGCGGTCATCCTGGGTGTTCGCCAGTGGCAGTGCCGGCACCCAAATAACCTTATTATTTATTATTAGGCCATTCGTCCCATCGCGATTCGGCATGCTAGGTCATGATAAATTGTAGCAGTAGTACTGCTGCAGTACTCAAATCAACAGAATATTGACAGTTAAACTTCCCTAAATTATTCATGTTCGGTTACACCGCTGAACAAACGCATTGCGCACATCACTGATTCGCTAATCACATGTCACCCATCAATAGTTCTGTACTAATCACCTGTCACCCATCGCTAGTATAGTCCACGATTTGTCCCCTGATACTTTATACACGGAAGTCATTTTCTATGGTGATTAATGTGACGAACAGTCTAATAGTTTTTAGCGTCACAAATTCGATGGTTCATCAGTTTAGCTGATAGAGGTATCACCTCATGATCAATACATTGTATTCATATATTGGTACCTGAGTTATAGCGGTTTATACACGGAAGTCATTTTCTATGATGATTAATGTATCACATGGTTCAGACGAATGGGGATGTGGTTCAATAATTTTTAGCGTCACAAATTTGATGGTTCATCTGCTTCATCAGTTTCATCAGTTTAGTTGATACGTTGACACATCCAATGATAATCTATCACTTCATGGATGTTGTATTCGTGTATTGGTACGTGAGTTATAGCGATTTAGGCTAGGATACTGATATTTTATAATAATTATTACATTCAA
The DNA here is from genome assembly GCA_025802215.1 of Wirenia argentea. Lineage (NCBI taxonomy): Eukaryota > Metazoa > Mollusca > Solenogastres > Pholidoskepia > Gymnomeniidae > Wirenia > Wirenia argentea. Next base: position 14,075 of record WNLI01159557.1, on the reverse strand, counting down.
GAATTTTTGTATTCTCTACATAATAAAGAATAAAATTTTTATGAGTTTGAAGTTGACCTGTAGATATTTTTAAACTCTTGAACATCGTTACGTAACTTAGGTTTTGTTAGGCCTACAGCTTTTTTACCTTCAGTAGGAGGGAACAAACTGGATGACCAAAATTTTTTAAGCATCAATTTCTTCACAATTTTCAATGTGCCAAAACAGACTTTAGCCGATTCGGCCAAATTTCGGTAGTTTTGGTAATTTAACTAATTTTGGTTTCTATTCATTTTCGTTTTGGTAATAGCTAATTTGTTTCGGTTTCTTATGGTAAAACCTAATTTGGCCAGCCCTAAGTAGTAAGTGCAATGGGGTATCGGGGATAGCGTTACTTTATTTGGGATCAAACTGGAATGGGACGTCTTTTTCATGACAACACACCAAACCACCCTTATAATAATTATTTCCATAACTTGGGACTAGCGATATATGACTAGCCACATTTGAAAACGTAAATTCCCCGCCCATTTGTAATTAGTCAATCCACTCCGAGATTACAAAATTAATATCTGATTGATAGGCGATCAAACCGGAATTACTTACGCGATCGATGTAAAAAAATCTCTCTGGTATCACATTGTAATCTAATGCATTTTTCCTGATAATCATGGTTAATGTCAATTTCAGGAGAGAAAAATGCCGCCAAGGAAGGACGTGGAGCGAGCCACGTTGCCGACCGTCAACCGAGAAGCCGCTGAAATCTTGGAACAATTCCTCAACCGTCGACTCGAAAACGTCAAAGCAAAAATCGCTCATTATGAGGTCATCAGGGAAGAAATCGAAGAAAAACGTCTCAGTCGATTAAAAGTACATGATGGTAAAGCGACGGCATCGTGCGAGGCCGTGGACGAGAGTATAAATGATAGTTGCGAACGGTTGAATTCTGTCGATAGTCGCCCACATTCATTACCGGCAGATTTCCGTAATAAAATTAACTCTGATGCGGATATTAAGTTATTACTCAACAGTATTAAGAAAGACGTGAGTTTGAATCCGGGTGTTAAATGTATCGGGAGGAAATCCGGACCGAGAGGTGTGGATCGGCGCGACGGATCGGTTTGCGGATCGCCGTCGGATTCGTCGGATAATTATCCGGACGAAGATTGGTTGCGGCAGAAACCACGGAAAAAGAAAAACTTCTTCAAGCGTACCAAAGAACGATTACAGCACGCTTTTAAACTTCAGCAAAACCATCCGCAAAAATCGCCGTTAAAAACCACCGCCAAAGATCATCCGCCGACCAAAGACCATCCGCCCCACACCAAAGATCATCTCCATCATATCCACACGGACATCGGCGTGTTGTCGTTCAGCGACGTGGAAGCGCGTAAACGGGGTAAACGGAAAAAATCAAAACGCCCGCATAATTCTCAACAACGAGAGGTCGACGGTTACAGTAGCGCGACACGATCTGAATCAACCACACCAGGAAAGCAATCCGATCTTTTTATTGACCAACATTCGTGTAATTTGAAACGCGTTCAATCTGATGAGGTGTTCAAGCATCGTCGGGTGGACCTCAAGAAGACTTTGCCTGTAACGAGTCAGGAGGAACCACCGATTAGTGTTGTAGGACATTTCCGTGATAAAATACTCAACCCGATACGACGCAGCTTCAGACGCAGCAAATCTAAAGGCAGCGAGTCAGGTGAGCTGATTGAAATTTATTAGAGAACTTACCATACTTTAAATTAGTTTTTTTTAAATTAGTATTATAGTATTATTTGATTTGCGAGGTAATTTATACATTTAGAAATAGTAGAAGTATAGAACGATCTAAATTTGATCTCATTTCAGATTTCATTGGAGCCACAGTAAATGTTTGACTGAAAGTTACATTTCACGGCGCCACCTTTTATTTTCACTGACGAAGATAACGGATAACTACCAAAGGCGGATAGAATTTATCACAGACATATTCTATTCTCAATGTTATTTCATAATTTGTCTCCATTTAAATGTAGTGGGAAAAGCCAGCAAAATTCATGTGAAAGCTCCCAGACCCAATACTCACGTGGTTGGGTCAAGTCTCATGTGGGACTAAATGTCTTGCCTGAGCAAGGTAGATCAGAGTGAGGTATTAAAATTAGCAGAGACCCAAACGCAAACCTGCAACCTTACCAGTTGGCGCCCAGTCCACTATGTCCAGCTGACAAGTACAATATGGTAAGGAGTTAGGAATGAGTATAAACTGTATCTAGAACCGATTTTATCATTACAAAATTCCCCCTGTGACAGTTACACCCATGCTTGAATACCAAAATGAATCGCGTCCAATTCTCAGACCTCTGACGAAACAGCTCGCATGGACATAATATTTTCACCCATTTATCATAAGTAAAATTGTTGTACTTTCACAGGAAATTTATTGATCATAAGATGATCTGACTGATCTCTATCTTCTACCTCCATACATTCCATGTACAGACTACAGACGAGATGCCCATGGCCGACATGTAAATATGTAGAAAGACTGTAGATCATAGATCAATCATAACTAATCTATCTCCAACCTTCAGGTACAAACGACACAGACAAACCCGTGGACCCAAACTACCGCCGCCCCAAACCCGACATTCCTCGTCCACTCCTGCCCGGCGACGACAATTACCACTTCCCGAAATTATCCGATAACGACAGCAAAAACGCTGTAAAAGTCTTCAAAGAAATCCTCGATTTTACCGACGGAATATCAGGAAAATCCGGTTCGACGGGGTTGTCTCCCCGCGTGGAATCTCCTCCGTATGTTAGCCTCGGGAAAGTACCGGAACCGATTTATGCGGATATCGATAATGCTCACTCGCAGACCTCGTTTGAAGATATCGATGAGCCAGATCAGGAAGATATTTGGGTTCTTCGTGTTCCTGACTCTGTTGGAGGTGAGAGCAGTAACAATTTTTTTAACTTTAGGCCATAACTTGGACTTTTTGTGGACTTTTTGTGGCTATCTCAATTAACTCCCAGAGTTCTGTTGCCTACTTTTAAAAGGGATATAGCATGAATATTGAATAACTGTGTCACAAGTGTAGTGTATGCCATAATACTGCCAAGGCCGGGCCATATCATAACTTAGTCAAAAGGTCATAACATGGTTGACTTAGGGCCATAACTGAGTTTAGGGCACTACAATTCCCGTTACCTTTACACCTTATCTGGGCTACCTATGTTATAACATAAATTAGCCGTCGGGTTATAACACCCAACTTTAGGCTGACCATACGTCTGCTACGTTAGGCAAACTTAATGGCCACAGTGACCTCAGGTCCTCAGCCAAATTTATGTCATAATGTAAATTAACAGATTTGGCCAGAATTCTGAAAACTTTATCCTAACTCAGCTAATGCCAAGTCATACTTCTGTCAATTTTAAGCCATTTGATGAACTTTTAGGTACATCCTAGAAAACTTTACGACATTTTAGTTAACACCAGGCCATATTTTAGCTAAATTAAGCCACACATCAGTCCACTTTGGACACTTACTTTAAGGTCATGCATATACCTTTAAGGTCATAATTACATATACCTCTTGAGACCATAACTACCCACAGGTGGATGTCGAGAGGACCTGTTTCTCCCCGGACTGAGCGGCGGGGCCGTACCATCCCCTGTCATTACCAAAAATGAGTTCTCATATAAAACACTGACATATGAGGAGAGGAAGAGTAATGCAAGCGTCTATAACAGGGGTGAGTTGAATCTAGGACTCGTCTCGTTCGTTTGAGTCTGCTGGAGTTTATACGAGTGGCTATATCTAGGACTAAATAGGGCTACAGTAGAGCAGTACAATAATTTTATAGTAGAAACCTGTACTTTAACGGCAAGGCAAGTTGGTGAGTAATTCTTTCTTCACTTCTGAAGTGGCTAACAGAATCTGTAGCTTCTTCCAGTTGAGTGAGTGGGTGAGTAACACAACATTGAGTGCCAATAGTTTACTACTTTACCGGAAAGCCAAAAATTGGGTCTGAACCTTCATTATAGCATACATATTGATGTGGCCCAAATAAGCCTATTTACTTTCATTCATTCTTGTCAACAAAATGTTCTATCGGCGAAAAAAAGAAGAATATGGATATGACTGAGATAATCTACACAGATTCACCATGCACTAACATTCCCAAACTCGCCATCGGTACGCATATACAACTGAGGTAGCAATGTCATATGACTTAGCTATAGACTGACTAAGCAGTAAGTACACTATTGAGGTCAGACTTGGTCTATGTTTGTAACCCGATGACTGACATTGAGTTCATTGAAGTGTTCAAACCATCAGTCCAAGAAACAACATTTTTGTATTCAGAATAGACCTAAATTGAGAACACAACCAACACTGTATACAGCGGAAAAAACTGAATTTTTTAGGGACCCATCAAGTCTAAGTTCAACTCTCCGACATTCGACAAGGGCTTATATAATACTGTAGGATTACACTTTTCTCAGTTTCGTTACTTATGGGTACAAACATTTCGTGATTTTAAATTACAGTAATACACCATAATTGTAGGTTTTGAAGAAAAAGCAGGAGTGTACGGTGTTATAGCTCAGAAGCTGGCCACACTGGCAGACACATGCGTGGCACGGATAGATTCGGAAAGTACGGGTGACTCTGATTCATCACGCACTCAAGAGAAGACAACTGCGTCTGGTGGCCTCAAAAAAGGTTTGTTATAAAATTGAAAACGTAGATGAATAAAAAATATATCAAAGTAAAGTTTGTCATTTTAATATTAGGTTCTACAATTCAGCCTATTGTGTGTCAAATATTGATTTTAACTTGTGAGTCTCACATGTCCTACATAGTCACTGAAGACAGAATATCTAACCAGCCGTCTGCTTAGAACTATGCAGATAATCCTCTGTTCTATTACACTGGCAATTGAGGTGCCAATTCGTCGTAAGCATTTAAGAACACTTGACCCTTCTCTGTATCCAGTTTGAAATTGACAATCCATATGTAAGCGAAGGCATTCAGTAAACATTAATTTTGGTGCAACAGGTCTGTTTAGACTAAACTCTCTCCTTCGAGTATATCATAGTTGGTTTGAAACATAAGTTACAGAATTGTCACAATATAGAGGCCTACTCCTTACAAAACTGTATTTCCTGTATTATCCAGGATAATCTATCCTTCGCCACCGCCACAAGATTCACAAGTCCATAATTCTTATTTCTTTCCCTGTTGCTGTGAATTTGCTACCTCACTTTATCCGCCTGCTCATTTCACGACACAAATTTTGTTTGTGCCAAGGATGGCGGATAAGCTTGGATTCACTTGGATTAGAGAACAGAACGTCGCGGGTTCAGATCCCGTCGGAGGCGCTGATTTTGTCCAGCAAAGTTTAATACGATTCATTGGATTCACTGTATACAGTAATCTGTAATTTGATATGTAATTTTCCAGGTCCGCCCTCTGTAGAAAGGCTAAACTCTCTAGAGAAACAAATCATCACTTGTCTGAGGCAGAGTGGCGACAAAATTGCTGAAACGGTGAGTTTTATGTTTTTAAAGTGGGATGGAACTTTATATTATAATATGTGTATCGAATGGAACGCACTAGTTACTAGTACATAACCTACGCCTAAAATACTAATATTCTACATTTATTGGATGGTCTACATATATCGTCATATCGTTTATGCACAAAAACTGCATGTAATTATAACTACGTCCCGACGTTATTATGAATGTTCAGTGACTCAGTCCCACACTAACAAACTCGTACCTAAACTTGTGGACAGAAATGACAACATGCACATTTTTGACACGAAACATAACAGACCACGTTTGAGTTAGTTGGTAGATTGGTTGTTTATAGACCAGTTGTTTGCAGAGAGAAAGTCATAGAAAAAGACAACTATAGAACCAAGCTAATAATCAGCCATAACTGAATCAAACTGAATTTTTGTGATAGTATCACATAGGTTTTGACTTTGTACTTCTATTGATTGATTGATTGATTGATTGATTGATTATTGATTTAATTGCAGCACGACTTTCCAACCAGCACAGCCACCCAGCTCATTCAACACGTGGGCTAAAGTATATTGATTGGTTGATTGATTGACTAATTGATTGACTGATTGATTGATTGACTGATTGATTGACTGATTGATTTATTGATTGAATTGCAGCACGACTTTCCAACGAGCACAGCCACCCAGCTCATCCAAAATGTGGGCTACAGTACAGTGATTGGTTGCTTGTTTGATTGACTAATTGATTGACTGATTGATTGATTGATTGATTGATGATTGAATTGCAGCACGACTTTCCAACAAGTACAGCTACCCAGCTCATTCAACATGTGGGCTACAGTACATTGATTGGTTGGTTGTTTGATTGACTAATTGATTGACGGATTGATTTATTGATTGAATTGCAGCATGACTTTCCAACCAGCACAGCCACTCAGCTCATCCAACATGTGGGCTACAGTACATTGATTGGTTGGTTGTTTGATTGACTAATTGATTGACTGATTGATTGATTTATTGGTTGATTTATTGATTGAATTGCAGCACGATTTTCCAACCAGCACAGCCACTCAGCTCATCCAACATGTGGGCTACAGTACATTCAAGAAGACCATGCAGAACACTATAGGTAAGTGCTTAGTTACATATATATGGCAGTTTAATGCTGTGTGTGTTTGTCTCTAATGATCACGTCGACCCAATCTGTCCAACATGTGGGCTACAGTACATTGAAGAAACCCATGCAGAATACTATAGGTAAGTACTGTAGTGTAGTTATTCATATACGCCAGTTTGTTTATCCACGGATCAAACGTGCTTCCTCTACCCACTAAATTTTTAGCCAAGTAAATAATTATGAATTTGGCTCCAAATAAATGACTTATGTTGGAAAAATATTATGCTAAAAATAGCTAAAAACTGTGGCTAGATGTGGCGTCGCAAATTCTGTGATACAGTCACGGACGACGCTATGGTGGGGTCGGCCCCCATAATTTTTTTCACTAGTATTTTTTGTACTATATATGTATGTGCGCACAAATTTGGTCGCTCACGTGCGTCTTGTGCGCACAAATATACTCTAAAAACCTTTAGAAATGCACAAAAAACCAAAATTTTCGACATACTGTATTCCTAATATCGCGGCTGCCTCTCTTAATCCAGACCCGCGAGTACCATACCTGACAGTGACCAAGTAGCCATGTTGTTCTATGTAGCAAACTCCGCTATGCAGTTAGCTGGAACAAGCATCCCCGAGCTCTATGTTTTGTGTCCTTAGGCAAGCTTTTTGTCATGGCTACGGTTGACTAAAATATTTACAGGCAATGAACCGGGGTGGGACCAAGTAGCCATGCTGTTCTATGTCGCTAACTCCGCAATGCAGTTAGCTGGTGCAAGTGGTGCACTGGCGTCAAAGGTCAAGGAAAACACGCTGAGATATTTTGAGGACAAATTTGCCGAGTGGATTGTGGGCCAAGGGGGATGGGTGAGTACAGTAATCATAACAACTAATTCAATAAGAATTAAAATGATAAAAACATTTTAGACTAACAGGTAAATTTTATTGAGCTTGAACTTTCGATTATAAATAATCTTTATCGAGTGATCACTTGATAGAAATTTCATATGATTAATTATCATAACCAATATGGCTTACTACCCCCTGTATTAAATGTTTCATACATCGTAATATAGCGTATAAATTTATATCCACCTCCTTGTCAAAGACACTTGTTAGTGTCGTCTTGGTGTGTGGCATGCAATTGGTTGTAAAAGAAGTAAACCCTGATTTCATTCTTGAAGCCACGTCTCCGTAGGTCAGTTGGTAGAGCATCTGTGAGCCAAACAGAAGGTCGCGTGTTCGGATCCCGTCGGAGGCTCTGATTTTTTCAGTGAAATTTCCTATAGTTATAGTAATACTGTAGCGTATGATCTCGAGGTTTATACACACTGATTTCACATGGAGTTATTGACTGCCGAGTGGCAATCTCGAAGGATTATAAAAATCCCTAGTTCAAAGGAGAAATCAGTGGAGAACATTGCATTACTGGGAGAAGTGGACGAATTCTGAAAAATACTAACCAGCGACAATGCTACCACTGATCCTCTGTACGCCTCAGTATATCATTGACGCCATAGACCCCAGAGAAGTTGGACCACATGTATCAGACCAGGTTAATGGTCAAAGTTTGTTTACGACTACATTTATAGCTTATTTATTTAACGTAACATAGAATAATGTAATGTAGAATCAGAAGTTGAAAATTTCGTAAATTTTCAGGATTCGATGTTAGAAGATACATCAACACCGGACACTGAGTTAGACTGACATAAATTGACATTTCCGCGTCAATTGACCTCTCTAGATCATTGACATAACAGAATATGCGATTCCAAGAATCACATGACACGCGGTCATCGGTCAATTTGGCGACATGTGTATCGTGTACTGTATCTTGCACAATGGACATACACAAGCTCGAAACATGAAAAATTGGGCAGAAAATTGAAATTGATGCAAGGTTTTAACGAATGGACATTGGGCATCGCTCTTGGCTATGCAATACTGAGTTGATTAAAATACTGCCCACACGAGTGAGAGAAAAAATACACTGAATAGTGAAAATTGATTGATTCTTAAATACTCATACCGAATCGAAGCGAGTCACGACAACCAAAAAATATAAACTTGCGGGTCATGACAACAACAAATATCAACGCCCACCGAATTTTGTTTATACATGCGCCAAAAGATCAACAATCGTGTATCCTTTTGTATATTTTTAGGTGTATTTGTGTATTAATTGTGCATATGGACTACATAGTACATATGATTTTGGAATATTATTGCGTATAATGTACTGACTATTCCACAGTTTTGTAATCTCTTTTCACATTTAAATATTGCTCAAATATTTTACTATGTAAACTAAAAGATGAACAATCTGTATTAACGTGCAATTCGCAATATCCATCGTGAAATTAATTGCGAAGTGAATTATTATTTTATTATTTAAAATGGCTGTACTATAGTATATGCGGCTATATCTATACTTGACCACTAAACTTACTTTTTTTCACTTATTTTATTCCCTATTTGTATATTTTAATTTGTAGAAATTAACATATGTTTTCTCTTACCAGAAAGGGTAAACATTAATTGGTCACATTACAATTACATCGCAAAATCTATCAAATTTACGGGAATATTTTTTTTACGGTCTGATATTTATGACATTTTTTCATAGTATAATTTTTACATTTTCATTTTATATAACGTACATTTCAATTTATGTACAGTAGTGTGTTCTAATTTGTTTTCATTATGTATATTATAATATGTATCATATGTGTCATTTTTATTGCCATAATACATAAACATTTTTGCATATTATCATAATTTCACCTCAATACAATTACTGTAATTGATTCCATGTGCTATCATAAATTTAGTCACAAAATCAATAAATAACCTTATTTATTATTTTTATACCATCATGAATAAAGTAGATCATTTTAAATTCAAAACATTCACAAAATTTGTCATGTAAAAATACTAAAATATCAATACTCATTATCAATTATTTTTGTAATAATAGGTGTTTTATTATTTTCATTTGTGTACACATGTTCATTTGTGTATATTATTTTCATTTGTGTAGATATTTTCATTTGTGTATATTTTTCCCCATACTCCTTGTATATAATGTCCCGTTGATCTTAATTTACATTTTATGTTTTACTTTGTTAATTTTTGTTTGTGATTAATAGCTTAGGTTGTTGTTTTTGATTTTTTATTATTATTTCGTTCTCAGTTTATTTACAGTCTAATAATTGTTGTGTTAAGAAATTTTGTGATTTAAAGATGTATATTTAAGTTGTATATTTTATAAGATTTTATATTGCGTGTTTTTGATTCATATTTTATTATAAAATTCCTAATTCCAACACTATAACATCATTTGAGGCGATTAAGGCGAAAAACATCTAAGTATACTAGACATAAAAAGAAACGCATTTTTATATAGACTACCTATGATAAAAATGCGTTTCTTTTTTGCCTGTAGTAATTCTTATCACTTTCACTGTCCATTCCAATTTTATATAATTTTAAAAATACTACTTTCATTTTTAAGTGTGATATCAACATAAGAAAGATATCTTGATTAGACAGTTTGTTTCCATATAACATAATAGAACACCTTGTAACATTAAAGAATAAAAAGACATGTAAAATCAATTGTTACAGCACAAATTGCAATTGTTATCTTATGCAATTAATAAGTTGTTGAATTTACAAAAATCGGTGAGAATAACATCTTTTACACCAATTAAATTGCAACATTGTCGTATATAACACCAAATGCTATGACTGTGTGTTACAAGCAATTTATAAGTGCTAATAATTATATGCTAATATTAGGTTATCAATTTTGGTACCACCGGAGAAAAATAACATCTATTATTAAATTTTCCACGTTATAGGCAGCAATAGGTAAAGAACAAAAAAGTTGCTCAAAGCAAATTTAAATGTTGCTGAAATAAAATGTGAATGTCTGAAATAAGATCAGAAAATTGTGTAACTTATAAAACTTATAAAAATAAGAACAAATAATCAAGTTAACGGATTAAGTTTTAGGTGATCTATAGTACATGAGTAAATCTAACAAAATATAGAATACAAATTTGGAAAACTAACAAAATTTCTTAAAATAAATTACAATGGCCTACTGAAATTTTTTCCATAACATCAAAACGGGTTGTATCATAGTTCATGTAGGTTTTTTTGCACATTTGAGTTAACAGCATCTTGGCAGCATTTCTCATGTATACATCTAAAATGTTATCACTTACAAAGTGAATGCAGCCTTGCCACACAGTTGGCTAAAATTATACCACCAGTTAAAAATCCTGAAATGTTATATGATTACATCCTAAGTTATAATATACCATCATGCCTTCCGAAATTCAACACTTTTAAATGTTATCAAACTTAGTAAAAATGTTATCAAGTTAAAATGTACCATCATGCCTTCCGAAATTCAACACGTTAAACTGTTATCAAACTTCGTAAAATGTTATCAAACTTAATAAGGTGTATACTATCAGCAATGTGTGAATATTCCCTTATAAAGTGGATAGCTATACCATCATTTCCATCAAAAGTGTTTAAAACACAATTTGTCATCATAAATGTGTCTACAACAAGATCAAGATTGTAGTCATTTGTAAGTAAGCTCATATCCATCACTATTCAAGTTGTACTTTTGTATTGTTTACTGTATACAATATATCCTACATGCAAGATGCATTCTAAAAACAGAATATCACTTTAAGAGTGCGATCAATGTCATATTTATTTATTATAAAACATAAACATAAAATCTAACATAAAACATAATTCATCCGTTTGTATTACACTGTATAAACAAATGGAAAAAAATTGTATAATGCGAATATTTCAATTTGTATGTATTTTAATTAAATTGAATTGAATCATTTAAAAAATCATAACTTCTCACTTTCAAAGTGAACATTTTACATAAGTAAAACAAAACATCCCATTTCCACATCAGACTTTTCAGGTCCCTGGTTCAAGTCTGGAGGGCAGCAAATCTTTATGGCATTTTCCTTGTGTTTCTGTAATTATCTTGGGCAGTTCAGTTCAGTTTGTGTGAGGGAGGGGTGAACCTCTTCGCGCAGGTCACATTGCAGGCCCATTGCGATACCCCCAGTTACATCATTACTACTGTAATATGATAACATGTCTAGTTTAACGTTAAGGTACAACAGTGACAGGCTCCCCAAGCATATCAGTCAAATCAGCGCGACATGTCATGCCATGCGCCTAACATCCTGGGTTATGCCGAATCAGGTCACTTTTTGGCCATGAATTGAACCTGGGACATGGCGTCCAACGTGCAACAGTTGTACCCCTCTGCTGCTATCATCTACACTGTATTTCAATATTATCTATGATTTATTGGATAAAACTGTATGTCATAGTAACTCTTATGCTGTGTTTACATAATTATAGCATACACATGACAATTTTTTACATAATTTCTCTATTTTGAGCAGCATAAAATACCATTCTGCATTGTAAAAAATCGGCCATAATTATACCACACATTTTTTTCCCAATAATATTATAGTATATCTCATTCTAGGCTCATATCATTGTATCGTATAATGTTACATTTCTTATGACTGTCTAGACATATTAAAAAATAATAATACATCTTTAAAAAATTATACATTTTTTATCCAGCCTTCTCAGTTTTGCAACGCGAGATTTTTTTAATACTTTAATTACTTTTTCAATACTTTACTTGACGATGTACTTTAAAAGTACAAAATTATATTCAAATGTTTGCAAACATTTGGTTATATTTTACTCGGAGCATATTTAAACTACATAGTTGCAGGACCATTGTTCTGCCCAGCCCATATTATATGGCGGCATGCCTTCCTGTGTCTATTTGCTCCCTATATACCATTTAAAATGTGAAATTCTCATTTATATTGTAGCATACTTTATATTCATATATCTTGCCAATGCAATTCACAAATGCAATGCAGTAATAAGAAATGTATTATTTTATTGCTGCAAAATGAGTAGCTAATATGCGAGGAACAGTCATGCATAAATGACTTTGAATATTGTTCTGGTAGTCAAGATATACAATACAAAGTAACACTGGTGATTTAAGTTTACGCAGAAAGTCTCTTAATGATTTAAATAATGATTACATTTATACTTGATAAGAATGTACTGTTTAAGCAGTAAAAGTGTCAAATGATTGAAATGATTAGTTTAAAAAAATGTGCTGTTTAAACAGTAAGTCTCTAATGATTTAAATGCTTACTTTATAAAGAATGTATTGAGTAAGTTTACGCAGAAAAAGTCTCGAATGATTTAAATGACAATCGTGTTGGACAATGTATTGGATGTTGTTTTAGTGATGGCCAGGGGTAGTCAGAAAAATTCAATCAGATGGTTGATTTGTAGATTTTCTGATAACCCCTGTACTTCACCTATAGGGTACTGTAGCGCTGTATGTATATAGTAATAGTTATGTTTGTGTAATAAATGCCCCTTTACGTGTTTTAGTATGGTATGGTACGTCATTTCTTGTATAAAGGAACATGGCCCTAGCATAGCACATTTGAGTCAGTGCGTGGTACACCACACTATAAAGTAACAAACGTATCTAGTACTACCTACCATAACCCTATGGTATGATTTTGTCTAGGAAAGGCTTTTACCAACTAAAAACGAATGATTTCGGAAGGTGAAACTGACAAAATTAACTACTGTCATCCATTTTGTACTGTCAGTGTTCGTCAATCATCGGTAATGTACATACTAAATACTACAATGACGTTTTTGCAAAAATAACGATCTGTGGATTTGCAATATTGTTGACATCTAAAATATATATTGTGAACATCCTTTGTTACGCGTGTGTCGCTTCATCAACATATTGTCATGGGGGAAGAAACATCCAATGAAAATCGGCCTTAGATATCTGCTCCTTGACCTTTATGGTTTACTTCCGCGTTCATGATGTGCAAGAATTGTTAAGAAAATAATAATGAGAAAACACGTGAAAAAACCACATGAGATTACACAAGTTATGAAGGGACACATGGGTTTAAATGGCGGCATACACCGGTGTACGGCGTGCTGACTCTTGTATTAAACCTTCGGTCCCATGGTCTGCCGTGCCATGCTAGATATTGTTCACGTCAAAGGGGTATTATAGTATTGACAATCATTTACTGTGTATAAAAATATGAAATGTTATTTGACTGAGTTTATATGTGTATACTGTATTCTACTACAGAATGTTTTGTGAGATTTAAAGTATTGATTGACAATGTATGATGTATCAGATTTGACTGAATGCATTATTGTGTAATGTATACTGGTCAAAAAAAGAAACGCGTTTCTTTTTTTGACCAGTATATTTGATGGAAAGTTCTTATGCATTAATCGAATGGTGATTGCCGAGTGGATAGAATGTAAGACAACACACATCATAAGTGCTAAACTA
>WNLI01159446.1:0-14883 GCA_025802215.1 Wirenia argentea | reverse complement strand
AACAACAACAACAACAACAACAACAACAACAACAACAACAATAACAACAACAACAACAACAACAACAACAACAACAAAAGCAACAACAACAATAATAATACTGGAACACTGACTATAATGTCAGAGTATACTGATGTCCACATCATGTCAGTAACAAAATTGACACACATATACCCTGTATAATGTGCCTAAATGACACAGCTCTACCAGTAGACCGTGTACCACATATTTCACTATTCTCGTATACATTACAATACTACGAAATAAGAGTATGAACACGTTAAAATGTTTAGACGTCCAAAGAACATTGACGGCTATAGGCAATAGGTAACTATATTAGGATGTCACTTTACACCCCATACTGTACTTTACAGGTTTTACTTCTCAACATAAACATATAACCCCCTGTTATAGTATGATTTGAACAACCACCATACCATGCAAATAACATACCCTGCTCCCAATATACCACCCACCCATCATACGCCCACCATACTACACCACCCATCATGCCGTGCACCTATACCATACCATGTGCCACTATACCATACACCCGTCATGTCATACCATGCGGCCGTTATGTCATACACCCACAATATTATGAAGGACACTATCCAAATTTCAAGGACTTCCCATCGGGCATCACATTTCGAATACAGTCATTTAAAAAATCCGTATTATTCCCTATTAACTATGTGTATGGCTCCTCTCGTGCCTATGTCCACCCCATCACCATTTACCAACCAATTCGTCCATTACAATCGGTGTCCATAACCCTGGCAGTACGTATGTACGTATAACTAAAATCTCACTTTTCTTTAAAAATATCAAACTCTTTTCTTACAACAACTCTTATCTTGGAAAATTAACCATTGTTTCCTAACACAGAGGTCAAAACTTTTATTTAAACTATTTGCTCACTTTGGTTATATGCTTCAAAAGTGAAGTGTCTAATGCTAACAGTAGACTATTACACTATACTACTACCCATAGTGTCTATCCTCGCCTCTAACCCCACCCATAGTAGTACCCTATTGTTTTAATACTGTTGGTGGCGTTACTAAAAGTAGTTGCCACAAAGGGTCAATGGGGTTTTTTTTCTAGCTCACATCCCACTTTCTCCAACTCTCTCCCGATATCACATTCTATACCAACTTCAACACTTTTTCAAAATAATAAAACCACATCTTTCTATTTTGATGTTCTGTAAATAATGTTGCTTGTATTTGTCAATTTATTATCATATTTATACAGTATAACGTGCTATATAGCCTATTCAATAAGTGCTACTGTTATATAATACATAATATTTTTTTTCGCTGATGCGATGTTTACACCGTGTAGATACTTTGGTGGGTGTCAAATTCCAATGTTGTGTGATATAACGTGTACCTTATAATATTAGTTTGTTATAATATATATTGTGAAAATTAGGACTCGAAAGAGAAAAAAGTCATTTTTAAAAGTCACTTTTCATAGCAATGGATTTTGCCTGCTGTATCAAAGAAAGATCAGAGGGTATATGAATGTTAAGTGTGTAGATGAAACTGTATTTAAATGAAATGAGATGATTGCATAGTTGTAACAGTTGGTGAAAACATGAGAGAGATTGTAATGTAATAATGGAAAACTATAATGACTAATTTATCCATGCATGTTGTACCAACATTGAACGTACCATAGCTATACCATCCCGAATACCCTACTTTTTTATTTGTGCTTTCAATATTTACATATTTCTACATATATTTATAAATTAGGCCTATATTTTCAATATTGTTATATTTATACATTATTTTAGTTATCATACAGTGACTGTATACATTACGTTCACACTTCGTATTGACTTTAAATATTATTACACTTGTATATAATATACTACTCGCGCTTATTATATTGTTGTTCGGTTTTGTTTAATATGTTTTTGTTTGTATATATTTTTTGTTCGTTGAAAATGTAGCTTTAGCGGACATTTGCTCAATTATCACAACATCAAATATCTCTTGGCACATAATTCACTAAACCAAAGCCAACCGTTACTATACACGTCCAAGATAATCATTCCCCGATGGGAATCACATTTTCAAGGGTTTGAAGAAGTTTCCCGATGTTGACTGCCATGTGCTTGCTCAAACTATATCCGTAATACGTGTACTATGCTAGATGTCCATCATCGCATGGTACTTTTAGCATAATCTCCCAGATTGTCATTTGACGCTGTGAACGTACAAGCTACCTGATTTCAAGATCGCTGTCGATAATCGTTCAAAAATAACGTCTTCGTGAGCACGAATACGAATATGCAGCGTTGTACTGTACAACGCTGCATATTATTTTCACACACGGTAGACTAAATCACGCAGCGGATATATCAACCCAGTGAGTGTACACTGAGTCTTGGACTAAGTGATAGATGTGAGAGTCTGAGTCACGTGATTAGATTAGCCCCCACGTGACCTGCGCGACATTCTATGTTCATTACATTATCCGTGGTCAATGGGAGGAGATGTACGGAATTCCGCTGGGACGACCTCGCGTGATTGACTTAGTGATGGGTGTAGCGGTTACGGCGTGGCTGTGATTGACTTAGCGATGGGGGTAGCGGTAAATTGGCCTCCGCCGACAGTCGGGTGGGTCGTCGTGTGTTTGACCGGGTTAGTGGACGCGCGATGTCATAAATAACGGTGCGATTAGGTTATGAAGTATAATATTACTATACTTAACTTGTTGCGAAGTCAGTCTAATATGCTGTGTTGTTAATGTAGGCTACGCATAACATGACAGTATTTGCAACGTAGCGTAATAATGTATTATCTACTCTCTTATAAACTATGAAAGCATCGAGAAAATGAAGTAGATCATTTCATTAGCCTTCACACGACGTGATAAATTCTACAAAGTACAACTGCGACTGTACTGTATCGAAGACGAAAGCTGTATAGATAGATATAAATATGATAAATACAATGTATTGAAACTTGATGAACTAAGTCCTATAATCACAAAACGTTAACCTAGTCTATACAGTTACCATGCATCTATCTATAGTCTATAGTATATATATTCTACAATTATATTCGCGGAACACCTCATTGAATACCAAATTTCGCTGGAAAAAAAGCTATCGGGACCGAATCCGTGACTTTGTGATTCATGACGAGCTACTCTACACACTGAGCTAGAGGTCTGACTACTGATTTTTCTGTTATGTGGAAGTCGGGCTTCTATAGATCAGGTGGTTGAACAATGAACATCCGACCGGATATCAGAAGGTCACGGCTTTGGATCCCGCTAGATAGTTTGGGGTTTCCAGTGATACCTATTTACTGTAGTTTAATTTTAATGTTATTATCTCATATGTATTTTTACAAAACACTTTGAGAAAATATGTACATACATAAAACAATACAAAATAAACCTGTAGCCTACCTGTACACTATTTACATTCTACGTTTGGGTATCTGGATATAAGTAGTCGTTTGATCAGTGACTGGTATTATATTTGTTCGGACGATGTACTCAGTATTCTATTATACTAAAGCGAGTTGTGTAAATAGTTGCTGCCGACTGGTGCATACTATGTCTCCTGATAAACGTACGGCTGGAGCCCGGCGAGCATGAGTGTATCAGATTCCCAGTAGTAAATCTTTGAAAGCGATACAAATACGGAAATTGGGCACGCTCTATACATATATCACGGCATACCCACGCTCTATACAAGTACACAAACAAAACAGTATCAAATCAAACCCAATTGGTATTTATCTCAAATCGCACAATAAACCATTCGTTTTCAATTACCGTTGGCACTTGAACTTGCGACCCCATGGCAATAAATCCGTCGCATCGTGATTAATTCCTGACGGGACAGTTACTTATTTTCCACGAATCTACTGTCTACCAATAAAATACGGGAACGTAGAATCGTAGATGGTAATAAACGGCAGCCCTATTGGAATCAAGTGTGGCGACCACACTCACTCCTCGGAATCAAGAGAGCGGTCGATATCCTGAATCTCTACGCCAGACTCATGAATAGTGAAAGTCACTCCTCGGAATTGAGTGCTGCGAACGCTGAGCGGGTCCCACTTGTCGGAATCGACTGGTTAACCTACTGTTGAGCGGCGGCCGAATCCATCATCGCCAGCTCGGTGTGTCGCGCGGCGTCATCCGATTTGTCAATACATGTCAAACTTACGGCCGACATTAATCGCGATTGGATATCCGCTGCCCCATGTTATCTTGTGTTCCGCACTTATATGGCAATAAATATTCCCACGGATTACCGAGACGAGAGCCAATATGGATATCGCGTTCCATCGGGCGTATATTGGACTGTGGTGGTGATGTATTGTGCCGTGACGGATATTGTCACGTAAAATATGCTGATATCGTCATATTCGTATTGTTATGTAGAATATTGGTGCTTTATTAGTTGTCATCGTAAATGTTAAATCGATTCGTTGGAAATCTGTTACAATTTCATAGTAAATGTATCGCTATACGAGTAGTACGACCTTGATATAATTGATGATAATGTACGTAGTAACTATAGTAATCGTACGGTATTATTAATTGTCTACGGTAAATCAGTAATACTGGCAATACTAACATTTGAAAACGCAATACTGTTTTCTGATCTACGTGCATTTAAAATATATCACGACGACTTCTGAGGCTAATGTATCAATCGGATTAGATACTATTTGGAGCGCTTCAGATTGGGATAGACATATTATATTTGGACGGTTACAGAAAAAATCTACGATAAATATAAACACAAGAAAACTGAGAAAAGTCGAGAATGTCCAACTATTGTATTAATATTGATAACATTAATGCCTATCGCGAATTTTCTGGTACGATAGTAGCCATCCTTATAATAAAGAAAAGCTGTGGAAACTATTCGTGTGTCGATAGAAATGTCATACCTTAAAAAAACATCTTCACATCCAGTTGGATTAGATACAAAACAAGAGTATCGTTAAAACATTCGACGTTCTTGCACTAGTTACCGACCGTATGTTGACGACCATGTAACACAGTCCACAGACCTTATAGGACATCAAGTATAAATGTCGCAAGAAAGCATAAACAGCGAAAGACGTTCACCGAAAATGACGTTCAAAGACAAACTCAAACTTCTACGAGACGAAGTTTTCTCGTACACTTTTTGGAAAGCGGTCCGTTGTGAGTTCCTAGTAACACTTCTGTACGTGTTTGTGGGTTGTGGGTCCAGTGTAAGCTTATGGCAGCACGGAGGGCCGGTGGACGAACTGAAGATCGCGTTATCCTTCGGCTTGGCCAAAGCCACGTTCATACAATGCGTTGGCCACATAAGCGGTGGCCATCTCAACCCAGCGATCACAGTGGCCATGTACGTGACGCGGAATATCACAGCAATGAGGGCGTTGTGTTACATCATCGCTCAGTGCTTCGGTGGTATAGCAGGGGCTGGGATACTGTATGGACTGACACCTGCCGTGAATCATGGGTCACTAGGAGCGGTACGGATCAAAGATCACCTGGATCGTGGTCAAGCGTTCGGAGTAGAGTTCATGATCACATTTATACTCGTCTTCACTTTCTTCGCTAACATCGAACCTAAACGTGCGGATATGGGGTCAAGGTCGTTGTCGATCGGGTTGGCTGTGACGCTGGGACATCTCTTCGCGGTAAGTGTTATACAGTATACGTTAATGTTAGAGCCATATTGTTATCTATCTCATATGTATATGAAAATGAAGAACGAAAACAACTGTGCTGTAGACTACACTAATATTTCCGCCGAAGACTATTATTACAATGTTCACAGTCATATTCTTAACATTTTATCTAACGGCGCATCCTCCGTTTATATCCCGCACTGTGCGTTAATTGAATCCACAGTGACATCGAAATATGCACTCGATCACAATACTCATAATCGTTTGTTAACGCATGATACGTAGCCTAGTAGTCAGGAACATGAGCAAGTACCTATAACACTATGATTATGGACTCGATAACGTTGTCGTTGGGTGCCTCGTATGATTGTCGGCAAATTGTTCAGTCGCGCGCCAATAAGGTCGGAACTTGGTACACGTTCGAAAATGACAATCAGTGTGGCCTTGGGAAAGACAGTATAACACAGCTCTAACTCCGCTTATTCAACTGTACGTACGTAATAGTATGTGAGTGATCGTGTAACATCGGAAGATGTTAAGGCGAGACAATATTGTGACGTATAGTGTATACAAATTTATATTGTCTTGTCAACAATATGGGATGTATACCGGTAGATACATACGATAATAAGTTCTTGGTGTACCGACACTGACACTTCCGAACACCCGAGATGAACGCTAAAGTCCGACGACGTACAGTAATTCCACGCGGAATATAGGTACTCATTTGTAGGTACTCGTTTGTCGACATGCTGGTCTGTGTGAATATGATGAGTTGGCACCGGAGGCGGTCGGTCGATCGGCAGTCCCCTGCGGATTTACTGACTGAGTAACACAGAGGAAAATGGCAGAAAAGATTGCAGCGGCAGAAGATTGAACCCCGTACATCTGGATCTCCTATCTGGATATGTATTCTTTTTGCTTCTAAAACATACTCCATGAATATCACCCTATTTAAGTATTTACGTAGATTTCTAAAGTGTAGGCCTACTGATCTAGCATTGCAAAACGAGTAGACTATTATACCAATTCGTTGTGCGAGACGGTTTGTTAACGAGAATTCAACCCAAGAATCGCTCACAAACAGCGACTAATTGAGTCGGGCAATCAACTACTCCGGCGCCGTTACTTAGGAATGCTCGTACTGTGATGCATAGTCTACACAGCGCGTGAGAATCTATGAGTCAGGGATGGGAGGGATCGTAAACACTTCGACCAGTTTTGCAGACATTTTACTGTACATGTCTGCGCCGAGTGTTGTGATGTGTGCGTGGAATTTGATTAGCACAGACCATGGCACAGACACACAAGTCTTGAAAAATGTGAGAAAGGGGAGATTTGTTTTTTATGCCACTGTATCTAGTGTTGGTCAAAATGATGTTACCTCTTGACTATAATATAATAGTAACATGCAATATAATGTTATTTATTGTATAATATGATATATATATATATATACAACATAAATATGTCAATACACTGATAACAAAAATAGTAAATTAAATATATCATCGACTGTTATGGTCTGTTTACACGACATGGTATGCATTGCAGTGAGTGACGCCAATTTTCTCGGAAATATACATCTGTGTTTGCATGACATTAATTTATGACAATCACAATTGTCGTATTTGGATATGTGATGGTTTTATATAAATTCTGGCCGATTTCTCTGCACAAGGGTATTAAATATACCTCATAATACGTATTAGTATATAGATGCTATAGGCCTTTAAAGTGGGTAACATCTTTTTGACCCACCCTGTACATTAATTATAGTTCAGTTTATGTGGACGTTATTTGCGCATGTCATGCACGTATACACACAGTATAATGGGTGCATGTATATACGCAGGTCAGTATAGCCTAATAACTTTTTCGATGATAACCTCGCAACAGAATGTAGCGTGTTCTGATACCGTGGGAGATTATTTCTGTGAAGTTTAAGGTATAGTTAATTATACTCGTATCATAACCACTATCGCGTACTAACACTTTTTTCGATTATACCATAAGGGATGCAATCTTCAGTATTATGACAATGCATAAAAAGTTGATTAGCTGACGACTTTCGGCAGCGTATCATATACGATATCCGATTTTCCCTAAGAAATGATTACACTTTTGATATCAAGTGTATTTGAACATCCCATTATATTACGGTAGATTGATTACACGAAGACGCCACTCTATTATACTGGTATTAATACACCCCATCCCAGGGGATTCGTGCCGGAAGACGATATGCGTGCGGGGAGAATTGGCCGCTATTGACCACCGGAAGTAGTCAATTTCTCGGCTTTAGCACCACACCCCATGGGAAGAGATGGATCATACTGTAGTTAACATTGATGTTACAGAACTAGGTAATATAACAGTGGAGATAGAATTGTATGCTCTTCTACGGTTCTGTATGCGTATACATAATGCATAGAGGCTACTGCGAGAACAAATTCTTAGTACATTTTATCAGCATGGGATGATATATCTTACATGGGAAAACGCAATCGACCCCAATATTTACCAATTTACCGTATACACAAACTACACTGCAAACAGTCCACACAAATACATGATTTATCCAATTTTCCTATATAAATAGTAGTTTAGATTTGGGCGACAGGAAAACATGTCAAGAGGCCACTTCTCGCGGTCTCGCAAACTCTCATTAGACGCGAGATTGGTGATTGGCATACTGAATTTGTCATGGACTTGTATCAATCCCGTATATCTGTAGCGACCGACATACCTGTCTCGATTGCGTATACGACACATAACGAGTTTATGGACTACTCAATTCTATGTAAGAAGTATAGTTTACGTGTTAGTGGAGGTGATGACACAAAACTTCCATTTAGTATAATTCGTACTAGTACAATGGTGTGGATTATTTAACATGCCGTTGTTATTTTTTTCATTTCGCCGGCTTGCTAATTATTCACTCGCTTTGAGAGCTCGAGGTCCTGGCTTCAATTATGGTATGGTATTTACTGTGTAACTGGAATTATTCTTATGCGTTGATTATTCTGTAAAGTATACCAAATTGCAATGTAAATATAGAACAAACCTTCTGTACACAAAACGGTGTGCCGAGGTAATATTCTTGAAGCCATGCTGTCAATATGCCATTATGTTATGAAGTCACAAAACGTAAGGTTCTACCACAAGTTCGTGAGGTAGTGGAAGTTGCCTAAAACGCGCCGTCTCCTAAAACGCGCCATTGTGATTTATAAAACAATGGTGGGATAAAATTGATTTTTCTCACTAATGTTAGGTACATTGTGTCACGTGTTGCTTACTCATAAATTTTTACATGGCAGGGCAACGTTGGTACTGAGAAATCTGAAAAAGTACGTTTTACCCCTATTTCGACACAAGAAAAAACATTCAAAATGTAAACATACATATTGAATAATAATATATTATATAATGGCTAGAGATGTTTTTGATCGATAAATAGAAAAGGTAATAATACGTGGCTTTCCAACAATATATCATACACCAAAATAGGACATAGAATGGCTGAGTTATGACTATTTTACAAAATCGTGGCGCGTTTTAGGAACGTTGGATACAAAACGCGCCACCTGTCGTCCATTTTGTTTCTGACCTAATCACGTGCTTGTTATTTACGTGATTACATAATTTATTATGTTTTATGGTAGATGTAAGAAATATCTATCAAAATCGAAGGCATGTGTTAATGTCCAACATCCGGTGTTTCCAGTATCAGTCAGCTAAGGCTTATGTGGCGCGTTTTAGGCAATCTCTCCCATTCTTTCGATTAGCCACGCCTGTTAAGCAGCGATAGCAGCAAATTGCTTTCCTGTAACATCAAGACACGAGCCTCACCCCGAGGCTACTTGTTAGCTAAATTGTATTACAAGGCGCGACGTGCCTGGGTGGGCAGTGTAGATGGGGGTAGTGTAGTGAAACGTATCTGACTGAGCAGTGTTACATGGGGGTAGTGTAGGCTAATGAATGATTTGGGTATAGGTGTAAAAGAGTGAGGTTAGTGTAGTGAGAGATTTCGGAGAGTGTGGGTAGTGTAGTGAAAGATTTGGGTAGGTGGCAGTGGGGATGTACGGTTTAATATAGTGGGGGTAGTGTAGTGAGTTAGAGTAGGGTGGATGTAATAGACTAGGCTATGTAGCGTCTAATGAAAAAAAAACATTGTATCGCTGTTACATTATCTGAGATTAGTGAGAGAGTAATTGAGCGTGAGATGTCTGCGTGAAATAGAATGTGGTTTTGGATAGTTATGAGGAATATGAGCTTTCCATGTAGTATACGTATGTCCGTAAGCAAGATAACGCAGGACACACAGTTTTATAATATAATGTCTAGATAGTTGTGTATAACATGGCACATTGCGTGTGAAAATGAAAAGCAGGCATTCGTATTGATGTTGTATGAAGCGCGATTGACTTCGCAATGTGTAAGTAACTCCAAAGGTAATTGGCTAATAATTCTAGTACGGTATAACGAAAATGACAGCAATACAATTATATTATCGTCAACTATAATGCACGTGAATGCGTTTCAGCAATTTTGTAATAAACTGATATCGATGGACATATACTGTTCAGTGTATCTCCTCCTATACAGATTACAGAATGTAATGCGTGCAACCAACAGTGTACCAACTACGTACACACTGCGACTGTAAGTGCACCCTAATTTACCCAGTCCCCAACAAGCGGCGCTTAATTGAACCGAGGAATCATCTGACGCCGGTACTGATGGGTGATTAATTATGCACGGCCAGTATTATCTCCGATGTAGCAACAATTGACCTTCATGTGCACTCAAACCAGCTCAGGGGTAAACTCAAGTGATGAAGGGGTAATGAGCAAGGTCGGATATGGAGAAACCAGGAGACGTATGGGGTTGTGGTTTAGTGGGGGGCTACACAATTTCATCTGTATCAATCGTAACTGCTACAGGGTGACCACGAATTGTAAATGCAAACTATGTAGGGTGTCAATAGACGACACGTGGCATATCCTAATGGTCAGAGGGCATTGTGTAAAAACATATCATTGAAAAATATCAACAAACTTGTTAGCATATTATTGCAACATTTATTATTGATGACTGTATAAGCAATTACTGTTTATATTATAGGCATGTATTCATACAGTATAGATGAATAAACTGATATAATAATAATATACACACTCAAACATTACAATTATACTGTTTAGGATATAATTATATTTTATCCAAATGCGAAGATGTATCGCCTTAAGAAAATAATGGCTTTTGTAATTTTAGAAACCATTGTAAGAAATATAATACCAAACACGGTACACCTGGAAGTTTAAAGCTTTTGGACCGATTTTATGAAAATCAGAGTCTAATATAGGCTAAAACGTTATGCATACCCTACATTCTTTTGTTGTGTCGCTAGCAAATCTTCCATGAGAGTCAGAAGATTGTAACTGCCACCCTTTTAACCATCGACTTTCTGGCTCTCAATAGACGACACGTACAGTAATCCTCTTTCAGATCGTATGCCTACTCGATGTCTGAAATATTGATGTTATAAAATCCAAAGACGTCAGAGTAGACAGCTTTAGCAATCCTCGGAGAGCGGCCATCTTCGGAGTTCCTTTTAGACTGTACTAAGAGTCGGGTAAAATGGACAAGATAGTGTGATAGTGGTCTCTATAATGGTGGTTCACTATTGAGTATCGTTGTATTTCTGGTGGTCTATGTTTCTATACGTTTCTATACGTCGGAGTAAACTGCCGTTCATCATCACCATCATCATCGCCATGCATATCGCCATCATTATCATCATCACCCTCATCATCAATTAACCTTGTGGATAGCCGATTGCTCTCATAGGGGATGCATGGTCCGCCAATTAGCCCGATCGGAACATCTTCTCAGCTTCTCACAAGCATCTCGCATACATTGATTTCGCAGCTCTGTAAGCAATCGTTAGAGATTTTGGAATTTAACATGTCTGTTGTTCTTGGTCATAGACGATGCTATTAGTCAAGTTGAAAAACACAAATGTTCCCGATGCAAAATAGTGCGCATGTCATCGAATACAGATTAATGGTATGTCATTCCGATTGTATAACGTATTACACGACCTGTATCACACAGTCGTAGAGAATGATTGAGTGCAGCATTGGCGTCGTCGCCGGTAGAATACATCGGTTTAATCAACCGATTTAGGGACCCGTGTGGAACCAACTCAATCGCTGTCGCTAAAGAGTGTGAAATATAGGTGTCACGCGGGAAGATTTATACTTAGAGTAGTGGCGCGTATTGGAATTTACAGACTCGACTGAATTATTTCGTCGGCTCTTGGCATGTGGAGTCGTGGACATCAGTCGTGCAACGCTCACGCCGGTGTGGTGGAATTAGTCTGTGCGTGACTGACAACCAGGTGGATAATATAATAGTATGGCACTATAATCATGCATGTTTAACAATCATTCTCGTTGGGGTTTTTTTTACATAATATGTATGTAACTTTGTAAGATAGATACAAAAAAACAAGACATGTGCGATATCCACAGAGAAAATAATGCTAGTTTAATTGTATAGGCCATATTATGCTATTACACATAAATAAAACAAAAACTAGCAATAATTGGTCGCATTGTCTCGTTTTAAGTGTGAATATATTGCAATTTCCTGAACAAAATATCGCATCTACGTACGTATACTCGTACATTTGCGCTGCTTCCTACATTCGCCAAACAAGTTACTGTGTGTGGACCCATTTCCCTATATCAGGCAGAACCGACTATAATATTATATATAAGACGGAAGTATAGTTGTTCGTAGTGTTACACGAATATGACGACAATATACAAACATAATAATATTTGAAACATATTTACAGTCAAACATAATATTTGTGGTATTTACCCAAGAAACTCGCACTGATTATTTACGATAGATCTATTTGTCCAATACAGTTCCACTCGGTTGTGCGTTCACTACGGTCTGTATGCATTTAATATTAGCCGGGTATTATGGTTTCCATTACCCGGCAATGGATATTTACCCGCTTTTGTAGACATCACGTTCAGTCAACGTCGTGTAACCGTGAGATTATTGGATCGCTACCTTACACTTACTTGAGTCGACCCGACTATGGAATAGCGTGGGAGTATATTTACGATGTGGTATTGATATAGATAACGCACTAAGCTAATGCCCAATTATATTTTAAACGGGATACAATAATATTGTGAAAGCCTCTATATATACAGTAGTATAACAACGACAACAACAACCGCTAGGCTGAACACCGGAAATGAGAAGAATGAAAAACGATACGATCATGGGGTTTTCAAGGTAATGGCGACTGGCTAACATTGTGAAATTCGCCCAAATATTTTAGGTAGACAACGTTGTAACCTAAAAAAAGAAGAGAAGCGGATAACATAGCGATAGAGCTATACTGTGATAATATGTTAATAATACCACAGGTGGGTTATTTCCGTTCTTAAAACAATAATGACGTTGGTAAACAGCGAGGCGTCTACTAATTTTCTCAGATCAGTTGCACCTGTAGATACTGTCTACGACGCATGTGTCATATCGGTATTGCAGATACAGTTCTATGCGTGACGCTTTATTATCTAACGCATTATTATAACCTAAACCAGTTAAAAGGCTACTTGATAAATTTCAAAATACACATTATTTCTAAATGCTATTACATAAACAGTAACTGTTAGCCTACTCATCAAAAGCGTTCCATTACTTTTACGTGTGCCTGCTGATCCATTCTTCTGCATTCTGTAACCCGCAAATGATGCCAGAATACACAATCCTATACTACTCGGCGCAAATAGGATACTATCTCCCGCGACATTCCATCAGTAATTTAGATATCTGTAATTGCTAGAGGATCGCATTTCCAGAGTCGTAGACTATCCTCTTTCCTATATCACTCTCTTGTGTTGCTTTGTTCAGTTGCAGTATCCTGATGGGATACTTATAATTCGCTCTATTCTTGATAACTGTTTACATAGCTATCGTAATTACGTATATCACGAATGTATGTATTTAAATCACGGATAAGAGGTTTGTGTTAATCACATTAACGACGTTTATTATGATGAGATTGTCCTAATATATACAGCAACAATAACGAAAGTGATATTGCAAAATCATATACGTATTGTTCTGTATATTTTCATGCATATTAATACCCAGAGGTTGACACGATTGTCGTCTTCTACAATTGGGGCTATTAGAGGATTGGGGAATTGCTTTCTAGCAAATAATTATGTTGTGTCGTGCATTCAAAATGCAAATTTTACATTAATATTATCTGATTTTATACCTACAACAATACAAAAAACCCCAAGCAAATTATCCGCTTTTTTATAACACGATGACCCGCGCAATATTAAAACACAAATACCAACGATTCGCATTCCAAATGGAATTATGGAGTCACGGGCGACTATTTACAGAATGATGGATTAATTCTGGATACACTGCGTGTCGATTACACGTTTTAATCAAGATAATGTATAGGTACCTAGCTGTTGTGTGTGTGTGTACGGAAGAGGACGGGGAACCGCATAGGCGTTCTCGCATTTCACATAAAGCATTTTGTTGCACGATTTATGATACGTTGATATTCATTCCCCCATTTAAAATACTCTCCCGCTAAACACATGCAATACGGCAGTAACATAGGGTTTTTCATTACAGCTTACATTTCACCAGAATTTACTGCTACGCTCCACTACCACCCTATCCCAATCTCTCGCTACATTATATACCCAACTACACTGGCACAATACGTCACGACTACCACCCTGTACCCCAATATAGCAATACACTAGACCACTACATTACCCCCACTACATTACATTACATCACTACACTATCCCCTATAGACAGCACTGCACTACAACACACTTCCCCACTACATATGTACCACCCCACCTCTACCCTATCCCACTACATTTACATCCCTACCACCGCACACCCTACCCCCAATTTCTCACTACACTACCCCCGTCTACATTGCCCATTCAGGCACATCGCGTCCTGTACGAGTAGCTACATAATACAATTACCTATTACAAGTAGCCTTCGGGATGTGATGACGACCGTTTCTTGCTACATACGCTATAGCAATTCGTCGATGTCGCTACAACACAGAGTACAGGCTAATCGAACCAGTGCCCCAAGGTCAACTAAGCTTTTTGTGTGTATGCCTATG
>WNLI01159445.1:0-27030 GCA_025802215.1 Wirenia argentea | reverse complement strand
TTTAAATCATCAAAATCGGTCTGTAAACGAATGAGGAGTTGAATGGAAACGAAAAAGTACATAGACAGAGTAGAGTAGAGTAGAGTACAGTACAGTACAGTACAGTAGAGTACAGTAGAGTAGAGAACTGGCGAACCAATATAGGATGAATTTTTGCAAAAATTCATCCTAATAATAATTATACTGTGTTAGATAATATATGTAACAGTACGATAATAATTAATTATACTCGTACAACAGTCTCAAGTCTCATGTGCAGCATCTCTAATATGGCCTACCCCTTTTACATAAATGGGTTTTTTTGCATGGAACAACACAGAAAGATTATTTTTTTTGTGTAAAATAATTTGACCAGTGCCACTGCTACCAAATGTGGGCCGGCCGTTATGAGGCAAATTAACCCGACACGGGATGGCATGCTTACATTTCTAATGTAAACAAAATTGTAGCTGGATCCCCTGTCACACCCGGCCACTTTTCCCACTGTAAATGAGGTGTCGAGCTTGTGAAACAATAGTGCCAGAGATTGCCTCGTGCAATGGCGATGATGTTTTCGCATTTACTCGCCTGTGAGGTTTTTACAGTAAATCGATGATGATTTAATGTACAGTACTCTCACCGTAATGTGCCAGAAAATGCTACCGTAAAAGAGGTATAAAATTACTATTCCTATTTATTTTATATCTAGCATAAAAGCAACATTCATTAATGTACTAATGCACCACAAATAGTAAATGTGTATGCATTACCAAAGTGTATAGTATACCACCACCCACCGACTACTATATCAGTAACGACTGATGCTAATAGCAGAAATACCCAACAATCAAGTACAGTACTCCGTAAGGACCATGACTCCGTGATCCGGGAACATTATATACGGCTAAAATGAGACCGGCGTACTTTTACCGCAGCGGCACTTTGATTGTCAACGCTATTGTGATTGTCACGTCACACCGCGCTAAATGTCGCCCGTGTCAACATGACAGCCATTAGTCAAATTACAAACGCATGCACAAATCATATGTGGTCCCTGTGGGATATATCCGGGGAAAACTGAATCAGAACATGCAATAAATTTTCTAATCTGGTTCATAAGGTTTTATGGTATGCCTAGGGAAATGGATATTATAATCAGCAGAGCCACAAAACGGCCATTTGAAGTCAACCATACACTGTCTACATTTGGTGGTACCGTGGCATGTGGTCAAGTGGTTTAGAACATCCAAAGAAAAGTTATGGTTCATGAGCATTTCAGGAGGAATCCCAGTTGTTATTCTGATGTCTAAATTTGCTCAAACTGGATTGTGCAATTTCTCTATGTGTTACAGGTATCATTTTACTCGAAATTGTCCTCAATGTTTGTATATAAATTATACACTGAATGAATATGTATTGATTGTATGCAATCTGCACGATCGTGCTGTGTTCGTGTTCGCACGATCGTGCCGTGACGTGGTCATGTCCTGCACGATCGTGTCGTGCCATTTCGTGTTTGTCAAATGACCCCCATCGCTCATCTCTAGTATGCATCACATAAAAGCAATTTTGTATGCTTGTATACTGTAATACTAATCAATTATTTGTTTAATCTTAAATTTATTTGAACAGCATCTAAAAGTGTATTCAATAGCCTAATCTCCCATATCCCGATAAAACTCATTAGTGTATGAATGAACAAAGCCAACATATCATACCATCGTGTAGGTACGTGTACTGTACACATCGATTGTGGATAGCACCCACTGACTCGACTACACCCACCAAGCATTCGTAACAGGATTAATAACGTCAGAATATAATCCAACAATCTCTCTGACGTGGCAATTTGACAGTAACAATATAAGAGTAGTGCACTATTTACCACGACACTGAGTCAGATCACACCCACACAATATGACGGCTATTAGTTAAAGCTCAAAGCATCCCATTACACCAGTCTAATATGGCAACTTGGTGACCATTTGTCCGAGGCACAGACAGAGACATCCACACCAATATGGTGGTTATTAGTCTAAACATCACATCACATGTGGCTGTATTAATATAGTTATGTATCATGTAATGTTATATTATGTATCTACCCGTGTATCCCATAGGGAGGGTGGTAACATTCTTGTGACTCACCATGTAATTCAACCAAACGTACGTATAATGTCTAAACCCTATATTTACCTATATTGTATTTATTGTATTGTATTGTACAGTATGTATATATTATTGTTAGGCCCACGAGCTCATGTGAGCTCAGGCGGTTAAAGTTCTTTATCAAATAAAGTTCTATAAATAAATAAATAAATAATGTACAATAAGACACTTTGGCTGAATTGTATGCGCACTATTGTATGTGTACACAATGTTAGTAACCGCTGAATCTGATCAATTATCCGCTTGCGAGAAGCACCGGTGTACATAGGTCTACATCCCAGATCCGGTAAGCAGTCCATGTCAATAACTCGCCAACTCATCGCCACATGTATGTAACGAGAAGTGACACTTGTTTCCCGGGTGACTTCAAGGCGGGGCTCTGTATACGGGGAGACGGGGTGACTGTTGGGCAGACTCAAATACTCGTATAGGATATTTGTTTCTCGTGTATTAGGTTGAGTTCTTGTAGGCGAATTTTAACTCTTTCGCGTGTGCGTATTTGGATGGAGCATTATATATAACAGTTTTTCGTCATCCTATGACCGTCTTTCTTGATAAACTGCACACACCAAGTTGTGTGTATCGTGTGTCGATCCGTTATCTGTTTCATGCGAAATGCGACGGGAAATTTTGATCGTATATATAGGCTATAATATAAAGGGATGTTAATGTATTGCAAAGAAGACTACTATGCTGTACATTCTCGGCAATTTGATCTTGTGACGCGTATATGGCTTAGCGCAGTATAAGCGCATTGAAATATAACCACGCCATACGCAAACACGAGTGCTATATGTTAGCACTAACCATACGTCATGGAGACGCGTTATCGATGACTTTCCTCATCCAAAAATATCACGAAATCGGATTTAAATAATCCGTATGGGAGTTTGGAGTTGTTAATCCGATCTCATATATGTCTTTTATATCGTAGCCACACGCTAATATGTGCATTTCTTATTACGTAGACTAGGCTAATTACCAGCAGCGTAATCACAGAAGTTGTATTATTATCCTAATCTGATAAAAGATTGAGACAGCCTCCGTTTTTTATTGATTAGAGACATCATTCGTAATCACAGCTTTGTAATGCGTCGGTATTTTATTATTTGTTGCGACGCTGTTTACAGAACGAAGTTAGAAGATGGAGACATCTATTCAGCTACGTGAAGAAAAGCCACTTTGTAATGT
Organism: Wirenia argentea; assembly: GCA_025802215.1. Taxonomy (NCBI): domain Eukaryota; kingdom Metazoa; phylum Mollusca; class Solenogastres; order Pholidoskepia; family Gymnomeniidae; genus Wirenia; species Wirenia argentea. The sequence goes on along the minus strand of WNLI01159445.1, from coordinate 23,691 downwards.
TTGCAGTAATATTAAAATCAATACGTAGCAAATGTGTGTATAATAATTTGCCTCATTATACGTTTATATTTATGAGGAAAATAAAAGATCATACTGGTATCTATCATAAAAGACTACCATTAAAATTATGTTCGTCTGATGTTACCACACTACTTATTTTATAGAAGAGTATTTTAACATAGAATTCTAGCCCTTTGAGTGCATTTCTACCAAAGAAGATATCGATCCCTAATATAGTACTTCTGCTAAAGAGAGCCTTTAACATCATACATCGAAAACGCTTGTAGCTGTACAATCATTCCTCGTCTATGGACAATTTACATTATTGGGGTGGTCATGTTGGATTGGATATTTCTCAACGTAATCTAGCGGAATGGTTTTTTTTGTTGGGGGAGGGGGGGGGGGGCTCACTGTACCGGTATACTGTAGTCCTTAAAACAACATGCATGTGCCAGAGGAACTATATATTTAGTCTCCACCAGTATAGGGTGACTAGTCGTATCCTACGACGCATGCAGACTGCAAAGATCGATATGCAGATTTATTGTTATTTACTCCAGTTCTTCTAACATAGACAAGTAAACTCGCCTACTCGACAAGATTTATATGACAAACACACGACATGCCTGAATAATGTGATAATGGATCACTGTAAATAACGTTCCATAATTATATAAGCAACGATTAGCCGCTCGTTGAGACAGAGTCAAGCATTAGTGGCGTGAATCAGCCTCTGGCATTTCTCCTCATTAACATGCATTCATGCATTGTGCAGCTTTGTGTACTGGCACAATGGTGGCCATAGACAGTAGACACGCTGTCCGTATGGCGCGGCTAATAATGTTTCGGTGATGGATAGGCCTTTGATATTGGTGATGTATCGTACTGTTATGCCCGGACACGCCCGATTCAACAGGGATGTGTTTTATAATGCTATTGCTATGTAATATACCTATCCTAGCTATCTGTTTGAATTGCCCGATAGTGTCAGTTTGCAGTTATTTTACGGCTTGTCGATTCGCAAAACACTTTCATCGATCACGCAGTCATACAATACACTAAAGTAGATAAGTAGGTCCGAAAATATAATACAAAATCGAATAGTTAGCGCATAAATAAAGTGGATATTGACCTATGTTCTGCTAATGATGTACACACACAATATAGTATTGTCGTTGAGGACGATATCAACATTCCCGTATTTATCTAATTGGTTTCGATCTAATGGCCGAGTTTTAGCATGTAAAAATGCATTGATTGTTATGTATGTTTGACGATTTACACCATGTTTCTCGAATATCCAACGTGTCGTATCCGTTCAGTCGCTAAATTAGCATCTCGGAGTCTCGGACTGTATATACAGCTTTCATTATGAGTTCAGAGTCTATCGCGCTCTAGGAGACTCCACGGTGCGCAGCATGGCGTTCTGGGACACAGCGCGATCGCAGTGACAGGGGTATTATTGGTGTCTGTTCCACACTATTCTGTCCGGTAGTTTTATCCCGCTAATCCGGTTTCCGTAATGTTGTGCAAAAAAACTTTTGGATCGAAACTATTTATGGATCGATATTGATCTGCTGAAGTAGATACTTTTTATTTGAACGATAGAAGTCTCCCCTTTCACAATTTTTTATAACAACTACCGTTGAACGTTATTGTTCAGACAGAAACCATTTGTAGTCACAACAAAATTTTTGGTAGGCGTGATAACTATTTTTATATTACCAACACACTGATTCCATAGTCTTCGCTCCACATGTAGAGCACAACTACTATTACCCACGAGTATGTCGAACGTATCATATCTATACAACATAAATATTAGAAAATGTAATATAATTTATAAAATAGATAAAGAAACCGCAAATAAAGTACCATTTAAACAAAAAAAAACTGTTTTTGCATGTATGCAATATAATAATATAGCCACTTCTGTTATATGTGCGATTACTGGTGGATTGTCTATATGTAAAGAGAAGATGGCTATCGGATATCTCGCTACAAATTGAGAGGCATTCACGTGTACTCGTGACGCTATTTCGGCAGTCCTTGTTCAATAATGCAGGATATGAGCGTTAATTAAGCCTGGGAGGCGCTACTGCCGGTGGGTAGTAATGGTGAGTGGTCACCGCCATACCGATTTCTTGTCGTTTTGTCGTTAGTGTTATGAATGTGAGATTATCGTGGTAACTGTGAATCGCGGTAGTATTGTATGGATCGGTGATATGATATGGGTTACTAGTCATATACAGATTGGCTATCAATCTGGGTAGCGTGGATATGACCACCAATAAGATAGGTGTAAAGCCTGGTGTATTCCAGGGAGTATTGTTATGCGTAGATGATATGAATGACATGCCATAGATTAGTTTGCCTAAATTCCGAAACACCAATAGCGATGGCCGTCTTCATCGAGGTTGTCACACCAGATGACATATACACTCTATGTATAGTTTGCTTACTTATTCATGGAGTATAAAAACCTGCCCTTGGATTGTTGGAGAAGATAAAATAATACCACAGTATTAGTTCTACAATAACATATTAATCAACAATGTACGTTTTCAGTGGGCGTTCAATTACTTATTATGGTTCGTGGCCCTATGCAATGACAAAAAAATCGAGACACAGTTCGAGAAGTGGTCCTTTAATTAAACGCAGGATGTTACCACCTTACAACTTACGCAATTCTCGAGTACCATACACGCCACTGAATTCCTACCGACATTGATTGACGCGTCTCTTACGGGATATAACGAATTGCGTGAGGGAAATTAAGTGGATGACATGCGCATTAAACTTGGATCAGTTTTCCGGTCTCTCATGAATTAGTGAATGACGTGAAGACGTGGACCAAAATAGAAATATATAAAATGTTAGTCAATACACCTGGGCACGATCGACTGGTAATGTTCTATAGACACAGGATGGACTCAATTACATCTGCGAGTAATTTTGTATAATGCGTATCGAAAATCTAGAGCATATAATACGAGAAAGAACAACACAAAACAAAGCCATATTTAAAACAATTATCAGTGTTACGTATTTTCAAAACAAATTCTGACACTGCCACAATTATTGATTGCACACGAAATAACATATGTTGAATGTGGTAGCGTACAATCGATAGAGGAATGCTTGTTATTCAGTAATTATCCGATCGTTTTTCTCCTTATAACATTGTTCTGTTTTGGTGAAGTTTATTTATCACCACGAGACTTAGGGCCTAATGTGTTATTACGACGTACGTGCACACAATATACTGTAATATGTTACGTTGCTACAAACACGTACATAACTATATTGCCGACTGAAAGTCTTGTATCACATGATCGATAATGCACTCAAGTGGCTGCCATGCGTTTACCTGCTATCAAAGACACTCCCTTGTTGACACTTAATGATGACAGGCTTTATACAAATAATCCCCGTAGCTTTGAACGTACATTACACGGCCAATGTAATTAAGGACATAAAACGGATGCAATGATCGCAATTCCCATACAGTTCGTTTTCCAGTTTGAGTGGGTAAGTATGTACATTAGCTTAGTGGTAGAGTGCTATCTTGGTGATCCATGGGTCACTCGCGACAAACTGTGTGTGATGGTGTTTGTTCCGTGTTGCTGTACTAGCCATTTGACAAGGAACTACCTTATCCCGTCCATTATATAGTCGTCAAATGGGAATATTGGAACTCTACTCGACGGACAATGCGTCGATACTCCACCTTGAATTCAAGTGGTTACCGAGGGGGTCACGCAGGCAATACATAATATCAACTACCGACAACAAGACTGAACCGACGAATGGTTGTAGATGCCGCATGAAAGCTCCGATGAGCTCTTTTTTATTTGGTTGAGTATAGACGTATATGTTAAAATTAAATTTACAATAACCATGTTATTCATTTGTTGCGACCACACCGATAATAGCTATATTTGAAATTATGTACGTCGATGCCAAGCAAAATTACACTGCATTATAATAATTCTGTAAATTAGTTACTGTATATTATAGAAAGTAGATAGAAAGTGGGTACATAATTTATGATTGTGCTGTAGGTGTAGGTATCAGGTTACGTGTAAGCAAAATGGTTTTTACTAATGTTCTAATGATAAAACAATTAATTATCTACATTAATTTTTCATATTCGCCTATTAAAGCTCCGTCCTCGATCACGTTTATTCTTGACGGGACACCGAGTTAGTGATAAAACAATTAATTATGATTCCACAGAGCAAACTCCACACTTAAATTGAATACAAACACGAAAATCAGCAATGGGATTTAATATAATAAGAACAAGGTCAGATTTACAGCGATAGGATATATTTTTGTTACATAACGGCGTCGGCACATTGGATTGAGCAGGGTGAATAATTGCCGAATAATTGTTCCAAAAATGACAGATGTAGCGCCTGTGAACGCGTAACCTATCGCCTCATATATTGATCACAGCAAAGATAACATAAATGTTAATGGGAGTGCAACGGAAATGAATTATTGCTGAATGATAGTGCAGCGGAGACTGCAGAATAATGGCTGACAATGAAGTATGGCCGGGCGGCGTTAGGTTAATATGATCGCAAATCGTGATGCAACGGACGGGTGTAAACACGGTTGACGGGGATTTTGTGCTTACGACATAATCGCGATGAAACAGTGTGCATAGATGCGTTGATACGTCCCACATTATATCGTTAATCGCCACGCAACTACACCACGTCGCTTATAGGCCTAGTATATGGATCGTAATAAGCTGTTACAAATAAGCTGCTTATTACACTGCTTCTTATTATGTTATATAATATATCAGAGGTTCGTTAGGTGCTCACTGCCAAAACTAATATCTTTTCACTCTGGAATTGGTATCGCAATTTGTCGCTCGGGGCCAACATTTTCCAATACCGTATACGGTATACCACAAAGCGGTGCCGATGACTGTAGTCTGTACTATGTGATATTCGTGCTTGGAGTGTGACATACCGAAACATATAGCTCGTATAGTGTATACTGTGATAACATGTAGCATTCTATATCTTCATTGCCTGGTTCGCTACATTATGCGATACCACACGCAGTTTCCTAATGGCTTATTAAACATGTTAATATGATACACACGCGAAGAAACTGACTTTTTAATGGACTCGATGCGTGAGCATTATATTCATAACCATAACTGACAGCTATTAGTATTATATTCAAAACTAATATTTATGTTCGCACGGAAATCGTGTGCGAATGTAATTTGTTCGACGTTCGCACATTCTACATTCTACACAGATATATTTACCCGACGTGTATTAATACGGTCTTGTCTCGGGCACACACCAATGCCACACTTATCGCCATTAGAAAGGCTTCATAACTCATTAGTACCAAGGTAAAGGCGCCTCTCGTCTGTGTCATTAAGGGGACATGTAAATGCTGTTTATCTCGCGTTTAATAGTATCAGACGAATTTGTATGGTCAAGAGAGTCTGATATTAGTTTTCTTTGTCGTCTTCAGAATTTAGATAAATGCTTTCTTGGGGGAGTGTATTTGACGTAGTACACTAAAATAATTGTACTTCCGGTTACCATACTACATATACAGGTTTAAATGTAAACTAGATAATAAACCCTATAATATACGTCCAATAACAGTACGTTTTCATAACCGGAACAGTAACACCTCTCAATCATCCTAATCCGGAAGGGGCGGGTCAGATGACGTCAGAGGTGGGAGGGGCTTCAGTGGCACATGACTTTTACCGCGGACTGTAGTGCCGTGGTATTACTACTTGTAAAATAGCGCCATAATATCCAAAAAAAATGATTTTGATAGATTAAGATGCCAAACATGAACAAATGATGTTAGGTTGGTTTTATCAAGAAAACTTGTCGATGAGTTGGGAAAGATTTTCTACGGTTAAAATAAACGTATACCATCTTATGTAAAAGGGGGCCACTTTTTACAAACAGCTTTGGCCGAATTGTGCGAGCAATATTGTGTATGTACACAAACACTAACCGCTGAATTCTGATCAATTATGCGCTAGAGAGAAACACCGATGTACAGCAGCTGCACATAATTCTGTGACCAGTGCATGTCAATAACTCGCTAACTCATCGCCACAAGTACTGTATGTAACGAGAAGTTTCCCTGGTGACTTCCAGGCGGAGTCAAGGTGTCAAGGTGTGTAGAGTCCGTAGACTATTCTCCTGTTTATCGGTCGTCTGACTGTTGAGCTGAGTCCTGTACTCGTATGATATATGTTTCTCGTGTGAGTATAATTAGCGTGAATCACTGTATATGAACCACATTAAGTGTTTCACGTGTGACTATTTGGATGGGACCCTGATCATTACATAGACAAGTTTGTTGTAGTCCTGTGACCGTGCGTATACTGTTGAACTGCACACGCCACATTTTATTTCTCGTGTTTCGGTCGGTTTTCTGTTTCTTGCGAAATGCGGCGTGAATTATTGATTGCATAGGGTATATAAAAAGCATCTTAAGGTATAGCACAGAAGACTACAATATGCTGTACATACTCGGCAATTTAATCTTGTTTCACGTACATGGCTTAGCGCGGTATAAACGCCTTGAAATAATATATCCACCGAACGCAAACACGAGTGCTATACGTCAGCACTAAGCATATTATGCCATGGCGATGCGTTATGTGGCTTTCCTCATGCAAAAATATCGCCAAATCGGATTTAAGTAATCCCTAGTTGGAGTTTGGAGTTGTTAATCCGACCTTCTATTATGTATTTTGTATCATACTGATAATACATTTTGTGAATTTCTTATTTCGGGCCTAATTACCACCAGCATAATCGCAGAAGTGGTTTTTATTATGTAGTAATCTTATAAAAAAGCTGAGAAATCCTTCAATTTTCATTGATTATCTAGAGACATCATTCGTATAGTCTTAATCACTCTTGCAATGCGTCGGTATTTTATTTTTTGTTGCGACGCTGTTTGCAGAAATAAGTTAGAAAATGGATACAGCTATTCAGCTACGTGAAGAAAAGCCACTTTGTAATGTTTGCAGTAAATAAATATTAAAATCAATACGGAGCAAGTGTATGTCTAATTTGCCTCATTATACGTTTATATTTACGAGGAATAAAAGATAAATATATTTTTATCATAAAAAGATTAAAGACTACCATTAAAATTACCCTTGACTGATGTTACCACACCACTTATCTTATAAGAAAGTACCTTACCATAGAATTGTATTCCTTTGAGTGCATCGATGCATCACTACCAAAAAAGATATCAATCGATAATATAGTACTTCTAGCTGCCTTAACATCGGTAACTTAATGGGCATCTCACAAATTGAAAACCTTTGTAGATGTAAAATCGAGCTACTCGTGTATGGAAAATTTGCATTATTGAGCTTGTCATGTCGTGCTGGTATGTATGGCTCACTAAAGCCATGCAGAACGCCTTCAACACCAAAGCCCCCATCGCATCCTGTCCGTTTGTATGACAACGTAACCAACGCCGCGATTCTCAAACGAACTAACCAACGACTCCTGACGACAACCATTCGTAAACTCCTTCTTGGTGCCGCCGAGCATGTCTGTCGACTACCTCATGTACAAACACAAGCTGTTTGTATGCCAATGTCTTCTTCACCCACATGTTGGCGGCGCCTGGTCGGAAGACCACCTCTCCGCTGGGCCGATCAGATTACCGAAGACACCCATTTACTCTTCGGTGGCCGCTACTACTGACAGAATAGGGTGGATGGCGCTGTCTTGAGACGCTACGCGTCATGATGAATTGAATATATATATATTTCTCTAAGTAATATGTAGTACACAGTGTACTGTAACTCTTTAGTCCGTAAAACATACAGGTATCAAGGGAACAATCTGGCTTCGTCCCCACCAGTATAATATGGCCTATAGACACGATTGTTTTACTTGGTGTATCCTACGATGCATGCAGACTACAGCGATCGATGTGCAGATTTATAGTTAAGTTATTTTCTCCCATGCTTCCAACATACACATGTAAACTCGTCTACTCGACAAGATTTCTATGAGAAACACACGACATGCCTGCATAATGTGATAATTGATCACTGTAAATAACGTTCCATAATTATATAAGCAGCGATTAGCCGCTCGTTGAGACAGAGTCAAACATTAGTGGCGTGAATCAGCCTCTGGCATTTCTCCTCATTAACATGCAGTCATGCATTGTGCAGCTTTGTGCGCCGGCATAATGACGGCCATAGACAGTAGACACGCTGTCCGTATGGCGCGGCTAATAATGTTTCGGTGATGGATAGGCCTTTGATATGGGTGATGTATCATACGTTATGCCCGGATACCGATAACAACACACCCGTTTCAACAGGGATATGTGTTTGATATGCTATTGCTATGTAACATACCTATCAGATATAGCTATCTGTTTGACATGCCAAATAGTGTCAGTTTGCATTTATGTTCCGGCTTGTCGATTCGCAAAACGCTTTCATCGATCACGCAGTCAGACAATACACTAGAGTAGATAAGTAGGTCCGAAAATATATACAAAATCAAATGGCAGTCAGCGCATAAATAAAGAAGCTATTGACCTATGTTCTGCTAATGATGTACCCGGACAATATACCATTGTCGTTACACATGGTTAAGGATGGTGTTCACTGCCATGACTGTGTAGTGATAAAGACGATATCAACATGACAGTAACAGGCTTCGGTTTTATCGCCGAGTTTTACCATGTAAAATGCATTGAGGTTATGTACGAGTATGTTTGACGGTTTACCATGTTTCTCGAATATCGCATATCGAACTAGATCATATTTCATATCGATGTCTGTCCCAGGGAAGATGACGCATATTACGTCCCGTGGTTTTTCCCCGCTAATCCGGTGTGTTGAACAAAAAAGCTTTTGGACCCAAAACTATTTACGTATCGATATTTTCTCTGCTGAAGTAAATATTTGTGTTTGAACGATAGACCTTAAGTTTCTTTTAGAAGTTTTCCCTTTCAGCATTTTTGATAATAACTACATTTGAACTAAATTATTGTTCAGACAGAAACCATTTGTAGCCAAAACAATATTTTTGGTAAAAGTTATAACTATTTTTATATTACCAACACACTGACTCCATATTCTTCGGTCCACATGTAGGCCAACTTATAATAAAATTATTAAGTTGGCGGGCACGGGTTTACCACAACTACTATTACCCACGAGTATGTAGAACGTATTCTATCGATAAAACATAAGTATTTGAGACAATGCACTATAATTTACCAAATAGATATAAGAACCGCAAATAAAGTACCATTTAAACAAAAAACTGCATTTTAATGTACGAAATATAATAATATAGCCACGTCCTTGTTGATGGCAGGCTTTATACAAACAATCCGCGTAGCTTTGAACGTACATTACCCGGCCAATGTAATTAAGGACATAATACGGATGCCATCGTAATTCCTATACAGTTCGTTTTCCTAGTTTCGGTTAGGTTAGTGGTAGAGTGATGTCTAAGTGATCAATTTCAAGGGCCAGTCGCAGCAAACTTTGTGTGACGTTGTTTGTTCCGTGTTGCTGTTCTAGCTATTTGACAAGGAACTTCCTTATCCCGTCCATTTTAGTCGACAAATGGTAAATCTTTTTCTAGGTAGCCTTCGGGAACAATGTCTCCACACTCCACCGTAAATTCAAGTGATTCCCGATAGTGTCGCGCAGGTCATACAATACATACCGACAACAAGACAGAAACAAGCACTGTCATTCCATGACGAAGGAGGAAAGTTCCGATGAGTTTTTTTTTTATTTGTTCGGTGTATAATTTAAAATGAAAGTTTACAATAACTATGTTATCAAATGTTCATTTCTTGCAACCACGCCGACAGCCATAATTGAAATTGTGTACCTCGGTACCAAGCAAAATTACACTGCATAATAATTATGTAAATTACTTATATTATAGAAAGTATGGAGTAATGGGATACATCATTTATTCTCGTGCTGTTTTCACTAATGGTAAAACAATTATTTACATTTTTCATATTTATTTATTTATTTATTTTTCATAATCGACTATATACTACAGTTCCATCCTCGATCACTGTATTCCTGTAGGGACACCGGGTTAATGATAAAACAATTAATTATGTGGGGTAATTTTTCACATATGACGATTTGATAGGACTCTTTCGCTCAGTTAGTATTCCGGGGAAGGGGGAGATGCCAGAACAGTTGAATCTATGCCATGCATTTTAAATCGATCACATTGTGTGGTGTTTGTAAGGTGAACGACACTAGAGTACGATGAAAAGTTACTCCGTTTCGCGGTGTATTTGAAATTTCCATTTGAAACTGTAATATGTTTGATAAAATCGAGTAGCTCGAAGTTGCTGTCGCGGCGAATTGTCGTCGACTAATAAACCACACCGAGACAGATGGATTTATAATTGTTTGCTCCGTTGGGGTAAGGTACTAATGATGACCTTTGTAATAACCAGTTCATCATCATATCATTCTGTACACTGAAAGGAAAGATGACGTGGTCTAGTCACGAACAAGTTTGCTTGTTGTGTGTGGAAAGGGACTGTATAAAACTAATTCGCGCCTTACATTCGCCAAACCGAGTGTTAAAAGTTAGCTGGTAAGATAGACTCAATGATTCCACAGTGTAAACTCCACACTTATAGTGAATACTAACACGAAAATAAGCAATGAGAATATATAAGAACAAGGTCAGATTTTGCCGCAATATCATATATTTTTGTTGCATAACAGTCATGTTGTCGACACATAGGATTGAACGGGGTGAATAATTGCCGAATAATTGCTCAGAAATGAAATATGTAGCGCCTGTGAACGCGTAACCTATCGCCTCATATATCGATCACAGCAAAGATAACATAAATGTTAATGGGAGTGCAACGGAAATGAATTATTGCTGATTGATAGTGCAGCAGAGACTGCAGAATAATGGCTGACAATGAAGTATGGCCGGGCGGCGTTAGGTTAATATGATCGCAAATCGTGATGCAACGGACGGGTGTAAACACGGTTGACGGGGATTTTGTGCTTACGACATAATCGCGATGAAACAGTGTGCATAGATGCGTTGATACGTCCCACATTATATCGTTAATCGCCACGCAACTACACCACGTCGCTTATAGGCCTAGTATATGGATCGTAATAAGCTGTTACAAATAAGCTGCTTATTACACTGCTTCTTATTATGTTATATAATATATCAGAGGTTCGTTAGGTGCTCACTGCCAAAACTAATATCTTTTCACTCTGGAATTGGTATCGCAATTTGTCGCTCGGGGCCAACATTTTCCAATACCGTATACGGTATACCACAAAGCGGTGCCGATGACTGTAGTCTGTACTATGTGATATTCGTGCTTGGAGTGTGACATACCGAAACATATAGCTCGTATAGTGTATACTGTGATAACATGTAGCATTCTATATCTTCATTGCCTGGTTCGCTACATTATGCGATACCACACGCAGTTTCCTAATGGCTTATTAAACATGTTAATATGATACACACGCGAAGAAACTGACTTTTTAATGGACTCGATGCGTGAGCATTATATTCATAACCATAACTGACAGCTATTAGTATTATATTCAAAACTAATATTTATGTTCGCACGGAAATCGTGTGCGAATGTAATTTGTTCGACGTTCGCACATTCTACATTCTACACAGATATATTTACCCGACGTGTATTAATACGGTCTTGTCTCGGGCACACACCAATGCCACACTTATCGCCATTAGAAAGGCTTCATAACTCATTAGTACCAAGGTAAAGGCGCCTCTCGTCTGTGTCATTAAGGGGACATGTAAATGCTGTTTATCTCGCGTTTAATAGTATCAGACGAATTTGTATGGTCAAGAGAGTCTGATATTAGTTTTCTTTGTCGTCTTCAGAATTTAGATAAATGCTTTCTTGGGGGAGTGTATTTGACGTAGTACACTAAAATAATTGTACTTCCGGTTACCATACTACATATACAGGTTTAAATGTAAACTAGATAATAAACCCTATAATATACGTCCAATAACAGTACGTTTTCATAACCGGAACAGTAACACCTCTCAATCATCCTAATCCGGAAGGGGCGGGTCAGATGACGTCAGAGGTGGGAGGGGCTTCAGTGGCACATGACTTTTACCGCGGACTGTAGTGCCGTGGTATTACTACTTGTAAAATAGCGCCATAATATCCAAAAAAAATGATTTTGATAGATTAAGATGCCAAACATGAACAAATGATGTTAGGTTGGTTTTATCAAGAAAACTTGTCGATGAGTTGGGAAAGATTTTCTACGGTTAAAATAAACGTATACCATCTTATGTAAAAGGGGGCCACTTTTTACAAACAGCTTTGGCCGAATTGTGCGAGCAATATTGTGTATGTACACAAACACTAACCGCTGAATTCTGATCAATTATGCGCTAGAGAGAAACACCGATGTACAGCAGCTGCACATAATTCTGTGACCAGTGCATGTCAATAACTCGCTAACTCATCGCCACAAGTACTGTATGTAACGAGAAGTTTCCCTGGTGACTTCCAGGCGGAGTCAAGGTGTCAAGGTGTGTAGAGTCCGTAGACTATTCTCCTGTTTATCGGTCGTCTGACTGTTGAGCTGAGTCCTGTACTCGTATGATATATGTTTCTCGTGTGAGTATAATTAGCGTGAATCACTGTATATGAACCACATTAAGTGTTTCACGTGTGACTATTTGGATGGGACCCTGATCATTACATAGACAAGTTTGTTGTAGTCCTGTGACCGTGCGTATACTGTTGAACTGCACACGCCACATTTTATTTCTCGTGTTTCGGTCGGTTTTCTGTTTCTTGCGAAATGCGGCGTGAATTATTGATTGCATAGGGTATATAAAAAGCATCTTAAGGTATAGCACAGAAGACTACAATATGCTGTACATACTCGGCAATTTAATCTTGTTTCACGTACATGGCTTAGCGCGGTATAAACGCCTTGAAATAATATATCCACCGAACGCAAACACGAGTGCTATACGTCAGCACTAAGCATATTATGCCATGGCGATGCGTTATGTGGCTTTCCTCATGCAAAAATATCGCCAAATCGGATTTAAGTAATCCCTAGTTGGAGTTTGGAGTTGTTAATCCGACCTTCTATTATGTATTTTGTATCATACTGATAATACATTTTGTGAATTTCTTATTTCGGGCCTAATTACCACCAGCATAATCGCAGAAGTGGTTTTTATTATGTAGTAATCTTATAAAAAAGCTGAGAAATCCTTCAATTTTCATTGATTATCTAGAGACATCATTCGTATAGTCTTAATCACTCTTGCAATGCGTCGGTATTTTATTTTTTGTTGCGACGCTGTTTGCAGAAATAAGTTAGAAAATGGATACAGCTATTCAGCTACGTGAAGAAAAGCCACTTTGTAATGTTTGCAGTAAATAAATATTAAAATCAATACGGAGCAAGTGTATGTCTAATTTGCCTCATTATACGTTTATATTTACGAGGAATAAAAGATAAATATATTTTTATCATAAAAAGATTAAAGACTACCATTAAAATTACCCTTGACTGATGTTACCACACCACTTATCTTATAAGAAAGTACCTTACCATAGAATTGTATTCCTTTGAGTGCATCGATGCATCACTACCAAAAAAGATATCAATCGATAATATAGTACTTCTAGCTGCCTTAACATCGGTAACTTAATGGGCATCTCACAAATTGAAAACCTTTGTAGATGTAAAATCGAGCTACTCGTGTATGGAAAATTTGCATTATTGAGCTTGTCATGTCGTGCTGGTATGTATGGCTCACTAAAGCCATGCAGAACGCCTTCAACACCAAAGCCCCCATCGCATCCTGTCCGTTTGTATGACAACGTAACCAACGCCGCGATTCTCAAACGAACTAACCAACGACTCCTGACGACAACCATTCGTAAACTCCTTCTTGGTGCCGCCGAGCATGTCTGTCGACTACCTCATGTACAAACACAAGCTGTTTGTATGCCAATGTCTTCTTCACCCACATGTTGGCGGCGCCTGGTCGGAAGACCACCTCTCCGCTGGGCCGATCAGATTACCGAAGACACCCATTTACTCTTCGGTGGCCGCTACTACTGACAGAATAGGGTGGATGGCGCTGTCTTGAGACGCTACGCGTCATGATGAATTGAATATATATATATTTCTCTAAGTAATATGTAGTACACAGTGTACTGTAACTCTTTAGTCCGTAAAACATACAGGTATCAAGGGAACAATCTGGCTTCGTCCCCACCAGTATAATATGGCCTATAGACACGATTGTTTTACTTGGTGTATCCTACGATGCATGCAGACTACAGCGATCGATGTGCAGATTTATAGTTAAGTTATTTTCTCCCATGCTTCCAACATACACATGTAAACTCGTCTACTCGACAAGATTTCTATGAGAAACACACGACATGCCTGCATAATGTGATAATTGATCACTGTAAATAACGTTCCATAATTATATAAGCAGCGATTAGCCGCTCGTTGAGACAGAGTCAAACATTAGTGGCGTGAATCAGCCTCTGGCATTTCTCCTCATTAACATGCAGTCATGCATTGTGCAGCTTTGTGCGCCGGCATAATGACGGCCATAGACAGTAGACACGCTGTCCGTATGGCGCGGCTAATAATGTTTCGGTGATGGGTAGGCCTTTGATATGGGTGATGTATCATATATTATGCCCGGATACCGATAACAACACACCCGTTTCAACAGGGATATTGTGTTTGATATGATATTGCCATGTACGTAATACAGTATACCAATACTACATACCGGTACTGTATAACAGCGGATATCCCTTTGTTTGTGGAAGCTACATCATATTTTAACACTAGTCTTATTCGTACGATTTGCCAATAACTGTATGTTTGTAATTCGTATATCACTTGTGATATCGTGTTAATACACTAGTTGTGATACGTAATAAGCATTGTGGAGATTTCACTGAAACAAATTCATTATCATTATACGTGCGAGAGTATAGCTATATGTTTGAAATGTCCTGCAGTGGCAATTTGTATGTATATATGATATGTTACGGCTTGTCAATTCACAAAACACTTTCATCGATCACGCATTTATACACTACACCAAAGTAGATAAGTAGATCGAAAAATATATACAAAATCTAATGACCTATCGTATAAATAAAGAGACTATTGACCTATGTTCTACTAATGATGTATACAGACAATTATTATCATTGTCGTTACACATGTTTACTGTTAGGTGAACTATAATGGATGATGTCCACTGTCAATGGCCGTATAGTATGTGTAGTGATGATATGATATACTGTAAGTGCTATCGTAAGATGATAAACAAAACACACTACCTGTGCACCTCACTTACAGAGCTCGCATACACCACTGCTGAACAGAAAACACCCATATAATAATAATAATAATAATAATAATAATAAAATTTATTGTTTACTATATAAAATACAGTTTACAATATTACACAAAATATATATATATACTATATACAGGTAGATATTACGTATTTACAAGTAAAATATACAGGTATGGCTATGTACAATTAAAAGCAAACATCTAAAAGAGTGAACTGTAGCAGTCCTGCATATTACTGTGTTGGTAATCATGTAAGCTATCTTATCATTTTTACAACGAAATATCAAAAAATTAAATTATTAAAGGAGGACGGACCAAATTGCTCACGTGGGGTGAGTACGTTCTCGCTAAATATTGTGTGTATGCATTTAGGCCTATGCATCATGTACACGCATGTGTCACGGGATTAGATACATTAGTTAACGATGCAAATTTATTATGTAATATTATTGTTGTTGTTTTTAATTTTTTAAAAAATTTTTTTTTGACAGGCCAGCTGTAGTTTTTTCATCTATAATTTGGAAACGTTCATGGATATAATTTTTGACTTGACTGAAAAATTAATAAGAACAAATAATTAATAATAATGCGCGTTTGTCGTCTAGATGATTTGATTTGATTAATTAAACCCATCAACCACTGTACTGCATGTACATGCGTGAGTCCCGTCATGCCAACATGCACTCGACCCACGTGATCAGTCCAACTCCACCCTCCTCGATATATATCATGTAGTAATCATGATGCAATAGCAGCTAGTTCTATTCATTGGCAGAATACGGACAGAAACCGCCACAGTTTGGGAATCCGTACCTATACGTTGTTTGTCATTGTATGTCAATATAAAAATATCTTCTGAGAAATGTCAAAGAACGTATACATAATATAGCCTAGGTCTATAATACTACATTCATGCATGTGAATAGGCGACATAGGCGACAATGATATGCAGTAATACGCAACATCCCGCTCACTTCCGTTTTCCGGCTGTCAAATTAATCATAAAAAATAGTTCATGATTATTAATAATTTCCATTTTCTATTAGGTATAATACGTCACCGGTATGATGTAACAACTACGTAATAAAAGAATCACGCCCCGCAGTCGATTTCGCCACCTTAAACCAATCACAATGTTTCGTGACTCTTTTTGAAGGGGATAGAATGTCCTTTCCAACAAACTATGTACTATTTCCGAGGATATTGACATGTTCGCTTAAGAAATGCGGACTACGAGGATTTCGACCCAATCGTTTCACGTAAAGTGCACTTTGCCCTTTAGATTGATACACGGATGAAAAAGACCGCGCGTGCACGAGAGTGGGGATACTCTCTACGGAAATCAGAATGGCACAATATAGACTAGTTACAGCATTCTAATTCTACATAACATACTGCAATATCTCTTGTTCGGGAACAATTTTCTCTACCACTTTTTTTGTGTAAACATGTGCTTGGTATAATTAGGATGCCGCTAAATTTACGCATGTCGATGTATACACTCGAGTAGGTAATGCCACGTGGTGTCAGTTTTCGTTAATTCTTACCCGTGTTTTTGCGTCACGTTGTTGTGGTGTCACGTGGGAATAGAAATACTTCGTCGTGAGCGATTCCGTAGGGAATCACGTGACTAATGTTAGTTATTCGGTGACGTGTGTCATTCTGCCAACCACCAAAATTGGGTCACGCAAAACGGCTGCCGTAATTAGGGGAATTAACCTCACGCGAGACCCAAATCCGACGTGACGCTCTCCGGTAATATATACGTAGCTATACACATTTAGAATACATAATGTCGACTGGCACACTTAGGAGATTCAGTAGCCTACATTTGGAGCTTATATACTGAGCGTCTAAAAAAAGACAACTTTTGCGGTGTTGTAAAATGGTATATAATTATCTACATTACATATGGTGTCAGCAGTTTTCTAGGTCAAATATGAAGTTCATGTAAAGGTAAAATGTAGGTCATCGAACCGTTTCCGAGGCTTTTCCCAGACATTTATGAACCGATTTCAGCCATATTAGCCTATTACAGGTGATAAAGGCCATAGGTGTACAGCGCATATCGCTTCAGATTTTTTTAGGTCAAATATATGGATAGGCAGAATGTAGGTCATCGAACAGTTTCCATAGCTTTTATCAGCAATTTATGAACCGATTTCAACAACATTAATACATGGGTCTACATCGCATATACCACTACAGAAGTTTTCTAGATCAAATATGTAGGTCATGGATAAGCGAAATGTAGGTCATTGAACAGTTTCCGTAGCTAATTTCTAAACCATTTATGAACCGATTTCAACCATATCAATTCAAGTGATAGTGGTCAAATATGTATAGGGGAGAATCATGTATGTCATCGAACAGTTTCTGGAGCTTTTCTCGGCCATTTATCAACATGTTTTGATAATATTGACACATGTCATATAGTGCATTTTTTGTAAGCAAATTGCACACATGAAAAGATGACCGTATGCGAGTATGTGACACGGACCGAGTAGGGTTGAGTCTAGTCATAAGGCGTAAGTAATATAGGTTACGAGTTGCCAAGTCTAGGGCTCAGGTAATATTGTACTATTGTACTACTAGACGATATGTTTTTCGATATCGAAGCAACCGAGTAATAACTAGAGATATAACCCATAGAATTATATACTGTAAAATATGTGATATAACCTCGCTGTCGCGATTGGCCTCTTCCCGATAATCCTGGCCTCGCAGACGAAATCCGCATATGATTGTTTAGTATAGAATAGGAGATTCACATAGGTATAACGTATACGTCGTCTAACCCAAGTAGCTCTAATTCTGTGCCATCGGGTGTATGACACCACCGAAAACCACAAACAAAGTGGACGGTAATCGAAGTGACAGAAGCGCGTGACCGACACAAACCCACGCCGCCTCACCGCCCGAAATCCAGTCTCTTACCTATTAACTTAGCGTATAGATCTACCGATATACCCGAAATGCGAGCGCGCAATTTGTGAGCCGGATTCGTATCCCTTGTCCTGGTCGATTCGTACTTGTTTACGCCCGTCCCGGACCTCGTCAACGTCGCATCACCAGCGCTATTTGCATTCGCATTTACATCAGGGGTCTTATACCCATAAGCGCACGAGTCGCCCGAGAGATTACTGGCATTGTGATCACCGCACGCTTATTACACCGTGTAAACAAAGTGCCTTGTGTGCCCGGCGATGAACAATCGCATATTTTGTCGTTGGTCGATCGCCGGCCGGTCTCGACGCATTGAACGTTTATAGCTACACGGACAAATAGAGCGCGTCGTGAACTGCTGTTGTTTCGTCGCGTCTCTCCATACCATATGGACCACATATCTCACAGGTCTGCGCAGCTTATACATTATACGCGTCATATGCATCGAGTCCCTCTTCGTCGGCGTTTGTCGCTACGCATATCACATCATATCATCAACAGTACAGACGGTACCTTGCTCCACTGCACTTTGACCTGTGCCATCTGTACTCCTTTATCGTTTGATGTTATTTGTGTTGTTAAAAACCTCTCACGACGTTTCGCAATTAATGCTTTCTCTAGTGAAATATTAGGGAACTTACCATCTTCGGAGTTCCATTCAAATTTACAGTTGGGAAAATGTAGGCAAGAAAGATAATCAATTATTTAGTAAAAAAATATCTGCAGAAATAATTTACTTGTTCTAGCCTACTTACTATACAATGAAATACACGGATTTTCAAGTGTGAACACATGCACAGTATCTTTCTTGTCTATCTTGATCAGATTATGAATTTGAATCAAACACAGAAGATTGGGATCCTCCTGAGATTTCGCAAGCAGTGTAATATAGACGTAGTATTGTGATCCTTTCAACCAGTAACACCGCTGCCATCACATGCCAAACATTTACGCACAAATATTGTTACCGGGTAACTATCTGTGCCCCTGTATTGATATCACACTGATCGAATATAACACCGTTGTCGTGAATTGTGCGTTTTCCTTTTGCTATGGCTATTTCTACTACGCATGAAAATACATTGCTATGTACAGTATTCTTCATTTAATAGGATTATTTACCTTTGGCAACAAATACCATATAGATTTCTACAGACATACACACTCGCGTTCTAATCTCGTATTTCCGGCGCGGTCGCGAACGTGATATGAATATTTATGACGGGGCCAATTATTTCTGCGTCTTAAAGATAATCACATTATTCGTTAGGATCTAGGCATTGTCATAGTGCGAGGTCCCAATCAATGCGGATTAATTATCAATACCATAGTTTCCTTGTCCTAATTACAATAAGTGTATTAGTACGCGGGAGTAAGCTCATACGGGTCGAACGTTTCAAACATGTCAAACATGCGACAAAATGGAAGACAAACAATATGGATAAACAGTGAGACAATTGGTATAGACGTGTTCGAAAGCGATCTCCGTGTTTTATTAGCCTTTATGCTGATGAGGACATCGCTATTTGTTGACTTATGGAAATAGGCGAGGCATATTATAATATATTATTCAGTAATATCAGTTATACATTGAGATATACGCTGTGCAGTATAGAGTATACATATGTTATCGAGTGATGATCTATAGTTTCGTCCCACGCAACTCGTCGCAAGCATAAATTAGCAAATCTAGATGGACGCCTCGGACAAACCTAGAAGGACGCGTTGGACAAACCTGCAAGGACGCGTTGGACAAACCTAGAAGGACGCGTTGGACAAACCTAGAAGGACGCGTTGGACAAACCTAGAAGGACGCGATGCACAAACTAGATGGACGCGTTTGACAAGGCTATAGATTGACATGTTGCACAAAGCTAGATGAACATCTCGGGAAAAGCTATAGATGGAAGCGTTTGACAAAGCTATATATGAACGCGTTGAACGAAGCTAGATGGACGCGTTGGACAAAGCTAGATGGACGCCTCGGACAAAGCTATAGATGGACGCGTTGGACAAAGCTATACATAGACGCGTTGGACAAAGCTATAGATGGACGCGTTCAACAAAGCTATACGTAGATGGGAGTGTTGTACAAA
This sequence comes from Wirenia argentea, assembly GCA_025802215.1. NCBI lineage: Eukaryota > Metazoa > Mollusca > Solenogastres > Pholidoskepia > Gymnomeniidae > Wirenia > Wirenia argentea. The sequence continues at coordinate 3,207 of WNLI01159445.1, read as the reverse complement.
CCTAGATAGACACGTTGGACAAAGCTACGTGGACGCGTTGGACAAAGGTATAGATGGACGCCTCGGCAACAACGAAATCGTTACGTTTTATTAAATTCATTTTTTTTATTCAAGTTGGCGTCATAAAGGTAGAAGTAAAGTTGTGTTGGTTTTCGAGTAAAAAAATAATTGTCAATGTCTTTTCACGGAACAGTGCATATGTCGTCTTACCATATCTTACATCAAATACTAAACAGGCACCCCTGCCCTATAGAGCATCTATAGTCTATAAGCTTATACAGTATGTATCCGCTAGTGACCGAAAACTGACCATACAGTAGACAGACAACTAAAAACTTACGAGACAATATTCGTATATGGACAGTATAGTAATTGGTTTATCACGGTGGATAGTCAACGTATGTCCCATTAATATTTAATGTTATTTCGCCATCTACAGTCGTCTACTAATGAAGTAATGAATTGTGAAGGAGCAATTTGAACACGTGGTATATTTCGTACATAGTGGTAGAGCTGCATTAATAATAGAGAACCGAGACAGATAACGGTGGTATAGAGTATTTTGCAAAGAAATAGTCGCAAATTTAAATGACACAAGGCTCTTTACAAGACTACCTATACTTTTTCAAAAGTACGATATAATTCATGTACAGTATATATATATATATATATCGCTGGAGTGAATTGCCGACCTTACCCGGTTCACAGCGATATATCAAATCAATATACAGTATATAGGCTACCAAATCCACACTATACTGTACGCCACCTGACAAAACTCTGTATGAGTTACGCCCCAAAAGCATGGAACAATTTGCCCATTTCACTTCTTTCAAGTCTGAAAACATTTCCATTCCGTAGCGTTTATACTGTACCCTGTACGCATTTCCACGTGGCTTTTAATGTATGGCTAAAATAGCTAGAATTGAACCCACTATATCGCGGTCCAGAACCGTGTCCCGTGTATCGGTATAGCGATAAAAGCCTATAATTATATGGGAAAGATGGATATTTATATCATGAACTACTGTAGATTGTCGAAGCTCACAATATTATAGCGGTTATTACGTCGTAAAATTGATACCGAAAATACATTATCCACTCGCGATGTCTGATAGTTTGAGAGCATGGTAAAAGATGTCAACTTCATGGACGGGTATAGCTCAGTTGGTAGAGCGTAGGATTTGTAATCCTAAGGTTGCGGGTTCGACCCCCGGCCGGCACATTATCAATTGGGTTTTTCTCGGTGTTACGTGGGTGAGAACACATTCCATAGCCTCAGTTTACCAAGCCTGTAAAATTGGTACTGATCGTACATATTCCTTAGCTGGAGTATGTATTGGTTGGAGAGTAAAGCCATGTATTATAATTATCATAATTATACATTGTAAATGGATCATAGTACGGTGATGCCTTGTTCGCGACTACCCTCGCATGGTAATGATGTAAGACCGACATTTGCTAGATCGAGAGATCTGAAAATGCGGCATATACCTAGGCCTACATGTCAGACTTTACTTTACTTTTACTTCATAGAGGTGCATGGACGAATAGAGTGGATATTTTTTGTGAATGTCCGCTCTGGGGGCTAAACTTCACGGGTGCGCATGCGCATAATATCTGAAATTGCTTTTCAACTTCATCGTTAGACATATGGTTCAGCGGCTGCTCTAATGTAGCCTACTACTCTATTGCACATTGCAATGAGACACCTCCAGTTGGGTATGTGCGGTTTATATAGAAGTAAACTGAGTGTACTGTCGATTGCCGAAAAAATGGACGTCTCGATTTAGGGCGTCTTCATAAATCCAAGATGGCCGCCAGAAAAATAGCGTAAAAAGTAATTACTGTACCAACCGATTTTCGTCAAATTAGTCTCAAATGGAAGAGAGATCCATGTCACACATGCCTGCCAAATTCAACTTCTCGCGACATTTCGCAAGATATTCGAATTCTAGTATATATATATATACGTACATGCACTTAATAATTATTGTTAAGTGGATCACGTTTTCGACAGCGGAACGATAGCCCAACTGAAGGGCATGTGCCCTCGGCACTTTGTTACCGCTTAATACAACGCATTATATTTTAAATAAAACCTTTCTGCACAATGTTTCGCTAATAAAACCTTTTCAAGTGCAAATCATCGCCTATAAATAGATGGGATCTTCATCTAGCGGTCGCACTACATGTGGGAGATTACGTCGGTACCCGTTCGTTCAGGCGGCGTGTACACGGGAAGTGTATACATATATGGGCGGTGTAGGTACACGTACAGTAGTGTACGACCGGTATACGTATGGACGGTCCGGTGATGTCCAGCGTCGCTGAGTGTAGCTGAGGCTGAGGCGACGCATACCCATATCTATGCCGTTCCCATTGTCATGCTCATGCATACTTAAGTAGCCAGGATAGACATTCGTACCGCAACTTTTACGCCCAATCGATTCGGATTTTCTCACATATGTGTATATGTAGACCTTAGACCATACCAAGGATCACTTGCCAATATTGTGATGATATACTGAATGTATGTAGTCTGTACTCCTGTGTATGTATACAAGTGCACTAGGGTCGAATCTATTTACGACACCTCGTTTGTATGTATATTAAGGAGGTTTATAAATTAGCCTACGTTTGTACTTTCTGAAGTGCCTTCTGCGTTCGAAGAGTGACGAAGACGCATTGCACATTTTGTTTATCCGGAATCGGTCTACGCTTGCGTCTAGTCTGGGTACATTATTCTGCTCATCAGTGAGAATTTACGGTTATCCGGCTTAAAGTTTATTTATGGATAGGTTGACGAAAAATAGGAACACTGCCGACAAAATCCATTGCGATGAGCCTGTGAATTGTTGCTACTGTATCAAATTTAAGGATGACGACAACTTTGCAATTTATATTACACTGTACAGTATATCCACCTCCTTGTCTAATGCACTTGTCGTCTTGGTGTGTGGTAGTCTATACGTACAATAATTGGTTGTAAAAGATGTAGTCTAAAACCCGATTTCACTATCACTGTCTCCGTAGCTCATCTGTCCGAAAAACCGAAGGTCGCGGGTTCGGATCCCGTCGGAGGCACTGATTTTTAAGCGAAATTTAGTATGATGTATTAGTATGATCGCATTAAGCTACAGTAGACATACATAAATAACATTCATTATAAACTGAACAAACACACATAGCAGTTAAATAACAATT
>WNLI01159334.1:0-14909 GCA_025802215.1 Wirenia argentea | reverse complement strand
CATTTCCCCCAACTCTCCCCCCCTTTTTGCGCTATTTGCCTCTCCACAAAAATTATATATCTACTATATATATATATATATATATATATATATATATATATATCATCTATACTAAAATCAAAATATGTAGGTTATTAGTGCGAAAAGTATCAAATCCAATACAGTAGAAATGCGACAAAAAATAAAAGGATTTGCTTGAAGTTGAACGCGGAACACGACACAGCACGTGAAACACAGTGAGTGCCAGATCAGTACTACTGTTGTGACACACAGCAGGCTAATGATGACAGTAAACCTCTAAACGTTGGAGCAACAACTTTGTTTATTTGTGGGGAAAACAAGGCGGTAATGAGAGGGTTATCATAACAACACGACTAGCCTACTGGTGTAATTGGGATTGTTTGTTCTTAGCGAGAAAAAGAAACAATGAGAAACATTTGTGCGATTACAAGGAAGTAGCCGAGACCAAGGCACAAGCGGGCATGAGTATAGGGCATGATGGAGGTATGATGGGACATGAGGGGGCATGGGGGATGTATGATGGGACATGAGGGGGCATGAGGGAGGTATGAATCGGGGAATGGCGGAATTGATCTCTGTTAATTGGCGAAAATTGTGAGATTCTACGTATAGCTTACGTGCCGCATTAACGAAATTTGAATTTGGATGTAAAATTCTTAATATAGTTGAGCTGCAATAAACTAATGTGGTATACTGTCAATCTGTCATGTGTATATTTTTAATCAAGTCAGAAGATTCCCGAATCGCAAAAACAAAGAAGTAACGATTAACAGCAATATTGCTCAAGGCAAACCTGAGTTCATTATATGTGTGCTTATAATCAAACCAAGATATTCATACACACTTGATGATATCTACATGTCGAGCCGCTTGGGGCTACTTTTCATCGCGTCGGAACATCTTGGTGTATGGAGCGTCGGTGTAAAACGTTCCCACGTGCTACTTTTCATCTCGGAATGAACACCAACGATGTCCTTTGTGGAATCGTTACTCTTCGTAAGAGGCCCTCGCCTGGGGTAGTTTGTGGAATCGTTGGCAAATCTCATCTTATACTCTCCCCACTTTTTTAGCCTAGTATCCTAGGCTGTGCACCCGGAAATCACATCAGCTACACTCATGGATGTCTTCATTATGTTTACTCTTAAGTAGACTATAACTATTACTCATTGTATAGACATGTACTATTTATTATATTGGTTAGGCAAGTGGATGAATATCCACTAAGATGGTATCTAACCATACATGCTTTCATAACAAGATATACACGTATAGATATGAAGTTGATATTGTGTTGATATTTCATTGATAGCTTATGTTTGTTGCCATTGTCTTGATGTAACTTTCATAATGTTTGTTTACAATATTTTGAGAGATACATTACGTTGATGTGAATTGATAATGTTCTATAGGACTTAAGTTAATATATTGGTATTATGCACGATTAAGTTTGTTTCTACAGTACAATATTAGGAACTTTGTGTTAAAATGCTCATAGATTATAATATTGCGGTCTTTTTACAACCCACAATTTATGAGAAACTTATACTACGAAGAAAATCCCAAACGCAAACACTGCACAACTTCAAGTCATCAAACCACACAAAAAGCAAAAAGTCAAAGACCCTACTCTGTCAACGTTTAATATAAAATTACCAGATAATCCCCCAAACTAAACAGTAAATTCTTAAGTAACATTTTGTTTAACTTTGCTAACATACACAAACAAACGTCGAGGAGTGTGCATCTCAATGGCGATACGATGGGAATAGGATCCTACATCAAACAATCACCGATCCAGATTTCTGCCTATGATAGAATCATCCAAGTGGGTCCTTTACCTTCTCCGTGTGATGTCGACTGGCCTACAGCAGTTAAGACTTTACCCAAACACAATCTATCAAACCACTGACAGACCCAAAGACACTCGTATCTTGAAAGACTTTTAGCGTTTATGTGAGAATATCGTTTTATATTTCGATATCCAATATTTTGATATGAAATTGATATTTGTTTATGATGTTTGAGTGTAAACTGTGTATATTAAGTGATTCACTTCGAGTTAGGGGCGACATTAGACAATCTTTGGTAAAGGTCTACATGGGTATAGGCATGATAATGTTCCGACCCCGCGATATATCTACGACGGATTAGTTTATAGGCCTACCCTATATACCTACTATGTCAATGAATTAAGATGCTGGTGGTGTTGGTGGTGCTGCTGCTGGTGGCGATGGCAGTGGACTGGTGGTGGTAGTGATGGTGGTGATTGTGAATACTGTATGGGGATGGTGGCGATGTCTGATGACAATGGTGTCGAGGTATACAGTGGTGGTGCAGTGACAGTGGCAGTGCAGTGATGGAGATGACTGGAGTTGTCGACGTTGCAGTGGTGTTGGAGGTGTGGTGGACCACTGGTGGTGCTGCTTCTGGTAGCGATGGACTGGTGGACCGTTGTGGTTGTGGAGGCGGCGGCGATGGAGGCGATTGTGAAGAGTTGTTGGAGTGTGGCGGCGGCAGTGGTGCAGGTGGTGGTGTTGATGACTGATGACCACGATGTTGGGGTTGCGGTGGTAGTGGCGACGTCGTCGAAAACTCGAAATGAACGGTCTGTAGCCACACAACAATTAAGAAATGCATGGTTGTATTGGAATTTTAAGATAGTCATTAGACGAACCATGGTAAATGGGAGATAATTTAACAAGCTATAAACCTACCGTTGGAATACAGTTGATGTAGCAGGTTATTTAACATCATAGATAATGACACTATCGTAACGCCCTCTGATGTCACGTGACCCATAGCCTACCATTATAGAAAACCCTTAGCTAGCTACATCAAAGCTTCGTTATCTGGGATGACACGAAAACATTGACTTGCGACAGATTACGATCTCAGTATCTGATTGAAAACTACTGATAACCTACGACTTCAAACGGTTACTTTTTGCATTATAGCCATTAGCGACGTCTGAAGGGTCGGAGATAACTTTGGTGGACAAACCACAGGGCAAACAGATGAGAGACGATGTGCGGGGTACGGTGACTATCGTCGTCTCACTGTGTCATCCACAATCGTTTTCGTAGTTTGATTCCACGAACTTCGGATCGAGTTGACAAAACTACAACGTTACAAGGGTCGGGGAAGTAGACCCTGTGTAAACATGACTTCACAAAACTACAAAAGCTGGTAGCCGAAGAGTCAAACATCAAAGGCGTCCACAATCGAGTTTAATGACAAATTTGTGTAAAGATTATTTTGGTTACTCTGTAAACTATCTTATAAATATACGATAATGCATATAGTAGGCATATAATAAAATACTATGCATCCATACAGTAGAATATAATATAACCATATATATACTGGTACATTAGTCTAAATCACATCCTTTTTTAAAAGGTATAGTTCGCAATAATGCAATTGATTTTATGTTTGTGACCGTGTAGGCTCTCATAGTAGGAGTGATTGTCAATTTAAGCTCATTGCTGGTTCCTCCATGGGTCCAGACTGGACTCCGCACCTCCGTTAATCCACATTGTTCGAGGATGGCCATTGGCCGGTCCCCGAGAACAAGAGCCCCAGTCCAAACCAGGATCCACACTTTCTCTTCGATGTCGCTGCATGCTCTGGACTGGCGGTGCAAGGAGACAGAGGTGTTCGATATGATCTATATCTCCTAACCAGAATCCACGTAATTTGAAGATAAACATCTAATTAGATGGACAGCTTCTTGGGAAATATTCAGAGTGCCGACAGCTATTGAGTGAAATCCAAAATTAATAGGCTACGACTTCCGATACCGAGGATACTGATTCTTCCTTGATAGGCGGCTATATCGATAACAATTATCCTAAACAACAAGTGCCACGACCGTGTTTGTTTATTTGTCAAAAATAATTGTTTATGTTGGTGTGGAAGTTAATGAGCCCGAAAACAGTTGCGCTTGTGCTGTAACCACGGCTGACATCGCCACACTATCGCCCATCTCATGGAAACTCATTAATTTGGCATCCTGTCATCTGACCGCTGAGAGACAGTCAGATAGACGAGATATGAGGTTGTTTGAATTGGCACGACAGATGACGATGACGAACAGAGAAAAGAACTGCAACAGTTATATAATTGTAACATATTATCGTAAAGGGCCGGGTATGGAGATATCGTAAAGGGCCGGGTATGGAGATATCGTAAACGGCCGGGTATGGAGATATCGTAAACGGCTGGGTATGGAGATATCGTAAACGGCCCCGGGTATGGAGATATCGTAAACGGCCGGGTATGGAGATATCCAAACGGCCGAGTATGGAGATATCGTAAACGGCTGGGTATGGAGATATCCAACGGCCGGGTATGGAGATATCCAACGGCCGGGTATGGAGATATCGTAAACGGCCTGATATGGAGATATCGTAAACGGCCGGGTATGGAGATATCGTACACGGCCGGGTATGGAGATATCCAATATTGCGGTGTATAAATGTGACGTTTGAGCACTTTACATTTTCTAATTATGTGATCGTAATAGGTTGTGTGATGTATTGGTCTTATGACGGTGCTTTGTATAGCTAGCCATGTTGTCTTTTTCATCCATGATTGGACATGGTGATTGTGGTATACAGTATAATTAGCAATAATTGATTAATAAAAAGTATCGATTTGCGCAATAACTTAAAATATGGTCTATCCTAAATAATTCCAAATGTATTATAATAGTAAAGTCTATACATACAACACACACTTGTAAATGATACGAGATTTAAAATCCGACAACGCATTTTTGTTTGAAATTTTTCGTCATATTATGACATCTTCAGAAACTGAAACATACAATACAAAATATTATAAACAAATTATAACAATATACATTGGTTCTTTATCTGCCTAAGTCTGCCGGACTTTGAATATATCTATGGCCTTAGCACAAGCACACACATGCAACTCTGGCCAGTAGAGGTCGCTTGCCTTGCATTGTAGGCGTCATGAACTTTGACCTTTAGGTAACCTTTGACCCCTCGGAGTGACTTTGGTGGCAGCCATCTTAGCATGTTGTTTTCTGATTGGGAAAAATAGATGTTAGTTCATTGTCTTTTGAACCATAAGCACAATGTATATGCAAATCTAGCTAGAGGTCACTTGCATGGTAAGCATCGTGAACTTTGACCTTTAGATAACCATTGACCCCTTGGTGACTTTGGGGCCAGCCATCTTAGCATGTTGTTTTCTGAATTGGAAAAATACATGTTAGTTCGTTATCTGTATACAGTAAACAAGCACACACATTCAACTTCGGCCAGTAGAGGTCGCTTGCATTGTAGGCGTCGTGAACTTTGACCTTTAGGTAACCTTTCACCCCTCGAAGTGATTTCGGTGGCAGCCATCTTAGCATATTGTTTTCTGGTAATAAAATATTACATTTGTTGAAAAAAATACAAACTTACACACATGTGATAAAACAACAAATTCACTGAAAAAACTACACACATGCAACTCTAGCCAATAGAGGTCGCTTGCATTGTAGGCATCATGAACTTTGATCTTTAAATAACCATCGACTCCTCCACATGACTTAGGTATTATTCTGTGTAATCTAATCAAAAACATGGATTTAAAGTAGAAAATATGCTGATATTATTGAAAATATGGTAACGATTTTTTCTATAAACTTAATTTACATACCAGCGAAGAAATTAGCAGATGAAAATTTTAGCCATTGTCCCGCGCACAGCATTGATATTGACAGCAAGTGTTTCAATTATTATTGTAAGTTGATAGCAGCTTTGTGCGCTCAATTTAAAATTGATTTCTACACCAAATGACTGTTCATATGACTGCCCAACTAGGGTCATATAAACTCCTATAGGTATCACGACTTAACATTATGGGCATTGGTGGGACAGTACCTTTAATTGTATTAACTAGATAATGAGTAGGCTATTTTAATTACGCATTATCACGTATGATACAAAAGATTAATTGCATAATTATGTAATATTACTAACGAATAGAGAACTGGCCAGGAAGATTGGTATCAAGAGAAAACAGGAGTTTGTCGTCAGTGTCGTTGTCAAAGACGTTCAACGCCATCTCAAACTGGCGTCCGGCCATGATGGTCAGGTAGTAGGGCAGCGTCAGGAATTTTGGAGGTGAGTTCCCTGTAATAGCATTCATACAAAATTAGAGCTAACTCATGAAAGGTAAGGTACAGGGGATGGATCAAAAACATAATAAAACATAAAATTTGAAAAACTTGAAAGATTCGTAGTATAATGTCATCTCAAACTGGTGTCCAGTCATGATCGTCAGGTAGTAGGACAGGGTCAGGAATTTGGGGGGAGAGTTGCCTGTAATAAAAGGAAAATTATTATAGTTGAAAAGTATCGTTAGATTTTGACCAGCATAGGTCACAGAGGACATGGGAGACAATCCCAGGAAATCATTGCAATTGAAGCCTTGCACAAAGACTCGAGAATGCAAGATAACACAAATATAGGTACTTAACATAATAATACAAAAAATATGGTAGAACTGACCTAGGGTGTCGATGTTTGATATAGTGGTGGTGAGAAGTTTGTTGGTTGCTATAGCGATTGCCTCATCACCAGTTGCGGCGTAGTCGATCAGGCAGGCGTACGTGTTGTTGCAAACCTGCAGTGATTTATACAGGATTAAAGTCACAGAGCTACACATTTAGAGATACACTGCAACACCATTCACTATAAGGCTGTATTGCTTATAAGGCTCATAGAAGTAACTATTTTTACACAAAAGGTAGGTTGTTTGTTATCAAGGCATGTATCTACAGAAATAATGTATGCTCCGGTAATCTGTCCTCAAAAGGAGATGGCCAAAAACTCCCTAAAAAGGGAGCATGATCCATCTGAACCCCAAACGTTAGTTTAAATATATTTTATTGGTACAATAATGTAATAAATGTAAACATCACAAAAAATAAGGATTGGACAAATTGGGATACGAGTTTGTCCAACCCCAAAGGTGCCAGGGGATCCAGAGCATCTATGGATCATTTATAGAAAAGACAGAGAAGCATTGCTCTGTGAATTTGCTCAGCCTCTACAGGTTAAGAGTACTTCGCTAACAAAAAAATTACTTCTAAACGAACTTATTCACGTACCAGTCTCGCGTGGTTCACCAAAGACCGATTATTGTTGAACAATTGTGGTAGACTCGTTGATGCGATGTCAGAATAAAACATTGGTACGAAGGCGAGGTTTTGGAATTGTTGGAAATTTCCGAGGGGATCGTCGATGTAGTATGAGAACAGGGATTTGTGTTGTTCGATTCTCCCTGGAGTAGAGCATTACGTACATTAGTTTAACACAAGACACAATTTTGAAGCATTGTACACATTTATAATTGTACGTGCTACATTTTAAGATCACATTTATTAATTATATCATGTCTAGACAGTTCTATGAATCAGGGTAAAAATCATGACACACAACCCATTGTAATGGAGGTGAGGGTGTTGAATATGTGGACACTTTTCCACATTAGGATCAGTAAGCATCATGGATAAACGTTCTACAGCGGATATATCATGTCATAGAAAAGCACAAGCTGTCACTTGGAAATGATCCTTTCACTGCTTGATTTAGTTGACTTAGGTAGGTCATAGCGCATACCGTCTCGAGCAAGCATTCTACACTGGGTTGTGTCAGTGGTAGCAGCCAGTGCCTCATCTACGTACGGTATGGGGAGCTGCGTGTCTGCTGCCAAATTAATTCATTCATTGAAACGTGACGAAGAAAGAAGGACTTGCCTTTGGCTGGAACACCTGGGACGAGGCAGCACAAGATCGTGCCGGAGAGGGCGGGAGTGTGAATATGTATGCATGCCTTACATGACACATACATGTATAGCCCAAGGAACCCATAGATGATTTATAAGTAAGATAGTTCTAGGCAGTACTTACATGTCTGGCCAAATTCAAACAGCATTTTCTCTGTTGCAATCGTAGTATTCAACACAGTGCCGTTTCTGAAGACAATGTCATTGTTGATGTCACCGTCGGCAACCCCCAGGAGGCCGCGTGATTGAGCGTTGAAATGTTCTTGTGGCAACAGTACAGTCACACTGAGGAATCCTGACTCCGAGTGAACCTGGGGTGGAAATGATACTTTTATGTACAGTCGTTTTGGAGGTTTTTTTTCTCAATAATAATAGGAGAGTTTTATTCCTTAAAGGGACACTAAAGGCAAATAGTATCATTTGAGATATGATAGGGATGGTATTGACGGTTAAATTAAGCCTAAATGCTAAGGCAGTATCTTAACCCTACCCCATAGTATGTAGTTGGACCACCTCTGGTTAAGGAGAGCATCTCTCGCTAAGAAGAGCATCTTCGCTGGAGATGCTCTCCTTAACCAGAGGTACTCCAACTTCATACTCGGAGTAGGGTTAAGATACTGCCTTAGCATGTAGGCTTAATTTGAACTTCAATACCATCCCTATCATCCCTCAAAAGATACTATTTGCCTAGATGCCTTTAATGGAATACAACTACATTCTAGTGTGTCATGTATATTAGTGAGACTCATTTCAAAGGGGGGCTACCCCACAAGTGGGCCTGCTCGTGACTAGAAGTGCAACCTACACGTACAAATTGTACAGTAAAGTGTGGAAACCGGACAACCCGGAAAAAACCACTGGACGTGGGCAGTATATTTCCATCTTCCATGACTCTAAGACAGCCGGTGGGAAGAAGCCAGCATAATTCCTACGAAAGCTAGGATCAAAATAGACAGACACACAGTCAAAGTTCATAATCTAATTGACATAATATGTAAGACCACGTCATTACATATAGCACACATTACTGACTTCATTGGCTTACCTCAATAGCCATTCCCATGCTAAACGACACGACCGCTGATCCTTTAGTTGTCAAATTCACCATGACATTGTTGTAAGCAGTCCATGGCAATACCATTCCATATTACAATGTAATAACTAACATTATCCACTCTCTAACCTCAATAGCCATTCCCATGCTAAACGACACGACCGCTGATCCTTTAGTTGTCAGATCAACCATGACGTTGTTGTAGTAGGCATAATCCGTGGTGAGGGTCTTTTCTGTACCCCCCACTGTGACGTGGATAGAGTTTTTGGATTGGGGGTGGTAACGTAGCTCTACTTTGTCTGAGTTGTACGCCTGTCAAATAAATAGCATTGATCACCGTCAATCTAGCAATCAATCTAGCAATCAATCAATCAGTCAATCAATTGATGAATCAATCAACCGAGCAAGCAACCGACCAACCAACCATGGAGTTTTTGGATCGGAGTGGTATTACTTAGCTCTACTTTGTCTGGGTTATAGGCCTGTAAAGTCAATCAATGTAATCAAGTGTTGAATCAATTGATCGGTCAACCAACTATGCAATTAGTTATGAGGCGTAACTTGCCTGTAATAAAAATGTCGCATCACACATTCAATCTACAAACTCCTCCGTTGTAGAAAAAATTATAATACTCTCTAATGAATATATTATTCTAGACGCTAAGTTGTAGGTGACATTTATGATCAACTGAGCATGAGGCGTATGTAGGATCAGAACTGAGTGTTGTTGGTGGTTAGGGTTTTTTTCAGCGATCTTCACCCTCACAAACAAGGCAATATTCTCCTCTTACAAAAAATCCTTTCAGTGCAAAAAATCAATCACACTTGCATGTCTTTGGAGAAAAGCAAGGAAATCCATTTATATAACATTAGACATCTGTAGAATGGTGACCTGTAAACCTTCAACACTTGTTTCGTCAGATGCGACTCGCCCAGCGTGTAAATTAGATATACTAGGTATATGCCTCGAAAACAAATTCAAAGCAAATACTTCTAATAGATTTTTTTGTATGATTTTGTTATCGATGCGTGTATCTAGCATAGCTAATTTACGCACCGGGTGAGTCGCGTCGGACCAAGTGATCAAGGTTTGCGAATCACCATGCCTCAAATGACTCGACTGTTAAAGCCGAGGACTCGAAGGATTATAAAAATCCCAAGTCTAGGAGAAATCTGTAGAAAACATTGCCTTGGTGGGGGGAAAAGTCGCGAAGACTGAAAAAACCCTAACCACCGACAATGCTTCCACTGCTCCTCTGCGCCTCAGTTTATCATTGACGTCAGAGGCTCCAAGGTAGGTGAACCACATCGGACCAAGTTAATGGTCAAAATCAGTGGTTGATAGATTTAAAATGGATTTAAAATACATAAGCTATATAATACCTTAGCAGCCACAGCAGTGAGTACCGTAGCCATAGAAGGGGTCAGTTGGGTACTTGGGGCTTCCCCTGTTCTTCCTTGTAACTGGAACCTAGAGAAACATTTCATAGCAATAGATATACGGTAGTTAATAGAGCATTTTAACAAAAATTATATACAGATTATAGATGGATCTATGATACTGTACACATGATACAAGATTCACAGGAAAGGCTTCTTAGAAAGGAACATGAAGTTAGCTGATATCCTTCACATTTTCAAAGTAAACAGGCTAACATAATACTGTATAGAATTTGTTGTACACCATCCCTGATTTTGTCCAGTCCACTTGACAAAAAGAATGCACCAAAAGAAACATACAATGACATGATGTATGACAAAGTGAAGAGTTCAGATAACTGACACAGTTTTGTGATGTGATAGGCTTAGAACATATATAGTATAATATACCACAGCCTTTTACATCAGTTAGCGTATAGTACTTTATAATTACTAGTTAATATGATTTTACTGATACTAACACATTTGGGATGTCAAGTAGAGTGTACTCGCCCCACCCATTGAAGGTGTACTCATATCCATCTAGCGTCATTACATGCGGGTCTCCCCACACAAGAGCTGTAAGAAAATTGGACATATTTGTATTCACACACAATTTAACGTCATTGTAGAGGCAGTGTAGTTGGTTAAAGCACTGGACTGCCAGTCCCAGGGTCGTGAGTTCGAATCTCGGACTGTGCGACCGGCGTTTTATATGAAAATTGTTCCGAGTGATTTCTCGGTGTTCTGTGGGTGAGAGCAGATTTCACTAGACACAGTTTACCAAGCCTGTAAAATTGTTATCAATCGTACATTCGCCTTCACGGGTGGATGTATAGGTTGCGGTACTCGGGCAGCTATTACATGCAAATGTGACGGTAACATCTAATATATAACGAGCGGTATATAAGTCAAGTGCTTTACTTAAATTACTTTGCATGCAGATATCAATCCTTCGTCTATCATAAGTTCCTTGCCTAAGGATACCACACTTGTAAAACGCTGCTTACCTAGAACATGAGGCCTGTAGCGAATGCAGGTATCCAAGGGCCACACCACATAGAACAAACTACAGTAGTTATCCGATGGCTGACAACATTTCGTCCACCCCTCATCTATCATAAGTTACTTACCCAAGGACACTAATTGTAAGATATTACCTACCTAGAACAGGAGGTCTGTAGCGTATGCAAGTATCTGATGGCCACACCCCATAGAACAAACTACAGTAGTTATCTGATGGCTGACAACATTTCGTCCATCCCTCGTCTATCTTGATCTCCTTCCCTTCGATAATCGCGTGACCGCCGTTGGGAAAACCTTTGAGAAGGGAACCATGTACTGACCTGGAAATAAATATGACCACATCCTAGTGTGACATACACGTGACTCCAACGCATACACATGTAAACTTGAACTTTATAAATTGAATGAAATTTAGGTAGTATTATGAAGGGAAAAGCGGAGCACCCAGAGAACGCCACAGTAAATAGGCATCTGCCACGACTCGAACAGAGCGGCAAGAAGCCAGTAGAATTGCTCTGAAAGCTACACAATCCCCAGACGCTCAATTTAACATCTAAGTAATGAAAGCAAGCAAGGGAATGTTCAATGTTCAATGGAATCTCAGTAACACAGGAAAAAAATCACGACCCAAGAATTTGCTGTGTAAAGAGATGATGCATACAGTCAGTCAGTCTAGTTTATTTCTTCATTCCTCGGTCTACAATCTGTATGTAATTACATTTAAACATAAATGCCATCAAATGGTAGCCGAAACTCACCCATCATAATTACAAGTTTGGATGGTGCCCGTCTTGCACTAAGCGCCGTAGCGTTGTACATGAAGCGTTGATCTATCCCAGTTTGTCGACGGATAACAAATCCTACGCGTTACCAACTGAAGTATTCTTGCCCTAAAATGTTAAGTGAGTACTGAGTAAATTACCGCTAATGTACACTATATATGCTCACCCATCATAGTTACAGGTTTGGATAGTTCCTGCCTTAACGAAGCGACTGCGTGCACTCAGTGTTGTGGCGTTGTACATGAACCGTTGATCTATCTCAGCCTGTCGGCGACTGCACGGACACGGCTCAGATTTACCAATCGTGTTACTGATGTTTTTCACGTTTTGATCGGCTACCCAGTCGAGGCAAACTTTCTTCTGATTGGTTGGAACGCTGCCGATGATTGACACCCATCGTCCACTGATACCTGTAATTAATATGCAACATTAACGTATGAGTATAACTTTTTAACATAATGCAAACACATTTGGTAGGTACCCGGATAAAACCGTTATTCCATCGAGGAATCTTTCATTGTGAAGATAGCAGGAAAAAGCTAGAATTTGAAAAAAAATATGTGCATTTGGTATACCGCATTTTCACGTCTGTCCACGTTGCCATGTACAAGTGTCTCAAATGCGGATGGAAAGCACGGGAAAAATCCATGCAAGTAATGGCCTCGAACCGACGTCTCTCCATTGAAAGGGTGATGCTCTATCCACTACACTGGCGAGCTGTAGACTGTGATGTGTGATGTCTTCATACACCTTGTGATAAGTATGGTGATGGAAAAACTAGAATAGACTCGTTGTGTAGTGGTCAGAATGCCATTACCTGTCAATCAACGGGTGCTTCAGCTCTGCTGCTACCATTCTGGAGGGATTTTTCCCCAGACTTTCAAACCCGCATTTGCGAGATTCCTACATGGCAAAATGGACAGATTCTGAAAGTGTGGTATATAAATGTACACATTTATTTTATTTTATTTAGGCTAAACACAGTACAGGTAAACGTGTCAGATTGATTTGTCCTTATGAAAGTCCTTTTGAAGAAAGCGCGAAAGAAGTCAGACGATTTCTATACAATAACTAAACTCTCATCTCTACAAATAATCTACTAAAAAGCCCTCTCACCTCTGTTAGACTGCTTAGATAAGAAACAAAGGTCACTGTTTCCAGAGCTATTCGAGAGGACATTAATTCGTCCCCCGATGTCAGTGTTGCCTATGGTAATGTGTTCTCCATCTCCGTATTTACTTAGGGAAAAGTTATTCATTTTTCATGACTGATACACAACTAATAATAATCAACTACAAAAGCCCTCTCACCTCTGTTAGACTGCTTAGTAAAGAAGCAAGGGTCACTGTTTCCAGAACTATTCGAGAGGACGTTCATTCGTCCACCGATGTCAGTGTAGCCAATGGTAATGTGTTCTCCCTCTGAGCATGCCCAGTGGAACTCTGTGGGGTCGTAGTTGAAGATCGCCGCAGTTTTTAGGCCGTCTGTTGCTAGAACTGCTTGGAATGTAGCGTTCTGTGAATGATACGACAAAAATAATTATAGTAAATATAAATGATTGCAAAGCCAATTCTATCAATGGACAACATAGATAACCTCGCCTACTGTATATGTTGTTGGGCAGGGTATAAAATTTGTTTACGTAAAACGAGTGAATCGACGTCGACAAGTTGCATATGCGCGGAAATTGACAATTTAATTTTCCATTTATTACAATCTTGATTTGATACAATTGGATTGTGCATACAGTATATATTCAATAGGTTTTTACATAAATATATTTTCCATCTTCCACGACTCGAAGACAACGGGAAGAAGCGAGGATAATTTCTGACAATTTTCAGAAGCTACGAGGGGCGTTCGGAAAGTCCTGGCTACTACAGTATATATAAGAAATTGTCCGATTGTGATGAAATTTGGTAGGATGTAAGAACTACCATAGCCTATTTAGGGAGATGCACAAAATTTTATAATGCTATCATACTGATGTAAAATTTTATGACATCATTTGTTGGTCATATTGGATTTTTCATATTTTTCTGATAAAAAATAGAATAACGCAAAAAAGTGGAAATGATAAAAAAAATTGTAAATTATCATAATACTGTAATGTACAACTAGTCAGCATTCTGACAACATATAATATACGTATATATCAACATTAATAAAAAAGTTATGCTGCAGATAGATGCCTAATATTCATATTATGACATCACAATTCCGTAGTTCTACCAGAGTGCCTGTACGTGTGCATGAAATATGTTTACAGGTAGGTTATTGTCATAATTTACCTCTAGGGCAATGGTGATACACTAGCAAACGTATACAATAATGTACGTATGTATATATGTTTATTTTTCAAAATAATTGTCATTTATCAAGATACACTTCTGCCAATGTGGTTGTATAGACTGACTTCCACGATGTTAACATTCATGGGGTTGGTGGTCTAACCATACCTTCACTCTATAATCATAATGTCATCGTCACTAGCGGACACATATATGCAGGAAGCCTCCTTTCATGCTCAGAAATTAGTGGAAGTCATCGGATGTAAGATATGGCGTGTACGATACACATACGTGGGTGTTCGAGTATCCAGAACCCAGAATACTTGGCGACGTTTCTGAGTTTTACAGGCATATACCACAATTATAACACATGAATTGGTGTAAAACATAGAGAAATGCACTAAATGATATAAAATTTTGCACAGCTTACTAAATACAGTCAGGCCCCTTTAATCCGACACTCGATAATCCAACAATTCAGTTTACTGACAACATTTACTTGGGAAC
>WNLI01159223.1:0-14909 GCA_025802215.1 Wirenia argentea | reverse complement strand
TTTATACTGAGCGGAATTTCTTTTTCACGTAGAATATACCCCAAATTTCCAAATTTTGCCCATGCTAGCTGTACTCTCCTTTTGATTTCCTCAGTTTGATTACTCTTTGTTATTGTTGCACCTAGATATACGAATTTTTCCACGTCCTCAATTTTTTCACCTTTCAAATAGCAGCTAGCATTAGTCCGAAAGTTCATAATTTCCGTTTTTGCTGCATTTATTTTTAGTCCCACATCTTCACAGTTCTTTTCCACTTCATTTAGCATGTTTTGTAGGTCTGTCTCCTTTTCTGCAAACAAGACTAAATCATCTGCATAGCATAGATGGGTAAATTGTTCCCCATTTACATTTATTCCTGAAGTACCCCAGTTGACATTGTTTAGTGCATTCTGTAGTGTGATGTTGAACAGTTTCGGTGAGATACAGTCGCCTTGTCGGATTCCTCTTTTAATCTCAATATTAGCTGCGATATTTTCATCAATTGTTATTGTAGCCTCCGCACCATTGTATATATCACGTAAAATTTTTACATAGATAGGGTGACATCCGATTTGTTCTAAAGTTTGTAGTAGATTTTTATGTAAAACTTTATCGAATGCTTTTTCGAAGTCAATGAACATTAGAATGAGCGGTTTATTATATTCATTTGTTTTTTCAATAATTTGTTTTAGGCTATGTATGTGGTCAATCGTTGAGAATCTCGCTCTAAATCCCGCTTGTTCCACGTCGACATACTCATCAAAATTTGTCTCCAGTCTGTTGTGTAAGATTCTTGAGAATAGTTTATAAACATGACTAAGAAGGCTAATTGGTCTATAATTCTTTAGATACTTTGCATTTCCCTTTTTATAAATAAGAATGACATCAACTTTTTTCCAGATGCTGGGAACTTTTCCTTCGTGTAGAATTTTATTAAATAATTTTGTCAGAATCTTTACACACACCTGTCCACCAACTTTGATGACATCACTTGAGATTCCATCATTTCCGGTTGCTTTATCAGATTTCATCCTGTCCAGTGCTGTTTGTACCTCTCTCTCTGTTATGTCGGGTACCATCGGTTCTGTGTTGTTATCCTCTATATCCTCTATGTCAAGTTCGTTGTCTTCTGTAGCATCGTATAACGTTTGGTAGAAATCGCGACACACTTCCTCGATGTCTTCTCGGCTCGTTACCTCCTTTTCATTTCTATCAATCAAACTAATGACTTTTTGCTGGTTCTTTTTCATTTTCTTTTCAGCAAATTTTGGTCCCTTGTTGTTTTCAATCGCTTTTTTCACCATATCCATTCTTTGTTTTCGTTTATTATTTCGTATATTTCTCTTTAATGTTTTATTAACTTCAGTATATTCTATGTTACTATTTGCACATTCGATTCTTTTCGTTTTCAGTTCGTGTCTCCTTTCGCGAAGTGTTCGTATGTTATATGCTTCCTGTTGATCTTTTCTTCCCGTTTTCTTTGCTACTTCATTCGACGTTGTGTTTATGATATCGACAATGTTGTCATTTGCTTCATCAATTTCACATGTTTCTATTTCTAATGCCTCAAATTTATTCCACAATGCAATTTGAAATTTATAAGAATTTTCCGTTAACTTATTTAAGTCTATTCTTGGTTTGTCGTTTTTTGTCATTTTATTTTTTCTCAATTGTTTAAACGGTAAGCAGACATTTGCCCTTACAAGTCGGTGGTCACTGCCTGTATTAACTTTGGTAATAACTGATACATCATTCATAACATTTCGCTGGTCACACAGGATATAATCAATCATATTACGTACACGTCGGTTTGGGCTTATCCACGTCCAGTATCTGCTCTTTCTTTTTTTGAATAATGTATTAGTTACATAAAGTTTGCGGTTTGTTACAAATTCTAGCATTCGTTCGCCTCTTTCATTTCGTTCTGTTGGACCGAACTTTCCAAGAAAGACTTCTTGATCATTTTCCTTTACTCCGATCTTAGCATTGAAGTCCCCTATTACAAGAGTTAGTGTTGATTTTTCTTGCATAGCTTTTTCAATATCTTCGTAAAATTGTTCGACTGCTTCATCATCATAGGTACTGCATGGCGCGTAAGCACAGACAATTTTCATTGTATATAGTTTATCAATTTGTATTTTTATCACTGCTACTCTCTCGGATATACCTTTAAATTCTGTTACATATTCAGTTATTTCTTTATTTATCAGAAAACCAACTCCTCTTGTACTTTGATCATGCCCATTCGTATATAGCCAGTGTCCTTCTGGTGTTTTCACGAGCTGTTCATCATGTCTTCTAGTTTCAGTCACACCGACAATATGCCATTTAATTGGTTCAAGTTCTTTTAGTAAGTCGTCCAGATCTTCATCATTAAGTAAAGTTCTAACATTATATGTACATATGTACATTGTAGATTTGTGAGATGTGCTATTATCCCCGTCAAGACGCCCCCTCCAGTGTTGGTTTAAGCGGCGACTGTCATCCTCGGGTGGGTGAGCCCCGGCCCCGGATAAAGCATCAGGTCCTTTACCTACAGCATTGGTGTTCATGTTTCTTTTGTCTGTCATGTTAGGTCGAGGTTTTGGCCATATTTCGCCACACTGGCCAGGTGGCTTGGCGAAGGTTGTTGGCAGTGCCCTGCTGACGTGGGCGTGTAGTCCTTGCCGGTGTCTTCACTGTTAAGATCGTACGCCTCACACTCGGTAATTCATGCCGTAACATCAGTCTGTCGATGCACGCCTTGCTTTACCATCCGTCGTCCTGCTCCCAGCGACTTCACCGTAACCCTGGCTCGGGGAGCTCAAGGGCATATCACACTTGCTCAAGGTGTGGCCCTAAGGCTAGCAGCGGGAAGGGGTGCCTCACATCTCAGTACCCATTTGATGAGCTACGGAAATTCCGGTCTCACCCTGCCATGATGGATACACAAAAATAAAATTATCGATGTGTATTCAATAGAATTATAGAAGTGCGTTATAATGATAAACATTAAACACCATGTATAATGTGTATCGAATACCCCCACGTACAGTACTTGAATTATATCTCTTGTGTGTTACAGATTATTGAGACAACGTATGTGTTGTTATGTTGCCTACTGTTTGTGTATTTGTCCTCCTTGTATTGTTTTGCATCGTTTGACATCGTTTGCATCTGTTTACATGTTTTTTGCATCTTTAATTCACCTATTGTACACTAATATGTCCATTTTTGTCAGCGTATTTGATTTCTAGGTTGTATGCCTATTACTCATTCGCTCATTCTATCCCTCTTATTCCCTAATTGAGTCATCTGATTTATATTTGAATACATAAGAACATAGGTAAGCGATAAATCAGGAGTGTAATACAACAATGACCATAATGATTACAGTATAATACTCGTCTAATGGTTCATTAGTAATGAAATAAAAACATGTTGTAAAAGTTTTGTCATAATATTATCAAGCTTAATCTCTATACTTCATATTCATAATCTTGAAAAATTGTATTATATTGTAAAAATTCTACACAAGATATTAAGCTGATATTGCATGATGTGTTTGTTCCCAAACCCCCCTCCCTCCCCAGATGCAAAAGATGTCCGCCAATGTTCGCTATAATATCAATTTAAATCTGTATACTATTAACACGAATACTGTAATAACACTACATATATTGATGAAACAAAGGCAGATTTATAATTTACATCATTTTATTGATATAATACTGTAGACATAACTTCCATGACTGCATGCGATGTCAAGATTTAATTAAAACATATTAGACCTACACACAATGATTACAGTTGATACTAATAGGCCTATAATACAAATTCCGAATAACAGTAATTATATACTTTTTAAAGAATGTTACGTGTTTTAACATGTTCATTATAATGAGTGTCGCGGAGAACTATGACATACAATTTACAAAATAATATATGCATTACATTTACAAATCAAATGAAATAATTATACAAACAACATGGTGAATAATAAATATACACAAACAACACAAATGACATAATTTTATATAGACCTAATACACAGTATGATACATATTACATACTATACACATACCATAATAATGTCAATGACAATATTTAATTAAACCATATTACACATACACGTAGTAATATAGCTGATACTCATAACATAATATTTACAAACTCGTGATAAAATGTATCCACTTGTTATAAAGAACTAAACAATTTAATCATATTGAATGTTGTGAAGCGTTACACAATAGAGTTTTCATAACTTATTTTACAAATTATGGATACAAAACTATAGAAAAAACAATAGGCAAAAAGACACATTGCATAATTGTAGGCCAACTGTTTATCATATCTGTATTTCTTTAACAGATGTAATGTCCAGAATGAATACGCAATAATTATTAACACACATATTATTAACATAATTATTATCATTAATAATAAACTGAATGTACAATTAATTTTACAGTGTGTGAATGAAATTACTTTTTTTGGAATGTGACAATAAATACAATGAAGAGCGCATTGCTTTTTCGTTTGCATAATATTACTATAGGTCCTGTCACATTTTCGTTCACAATTTAGGTAAAACACACAAATATTTTTTATTTCAAATTGCAATTTATTCACACAATGTAACAAGTAAACAAATTTACAACATCTACAAAGTAATAATACTATCAAATGCGCTTATTCAGTGTCACAATGTCCATAAGCCAAAGTGGTTATGCCATCATCGAGGATATTATACCGTTTGTCGTCGAAATTACAAAGTGCTGTTTTGCGTGTAATGGTCGTGTACAATTGCATGTTCTTGGATCTGATGCTACAGTATTCGGTAGAGGTCGGCTTACCACTCTTCAGACATGTCAGGTAATCGTTATAACGCATATCTCGTTTGACAATGTGGCGTGGAATGCCTTTAGCTCGTTTCGACTCCGTTTTATCATCGAGTTTTATTGCGTACATTTTCGCCGTCAAAAAGCACGCAGATTTGATAATTTGATTTGGACACTCATCAGAAAATGTGCCTGGAACTTTTTTGTTGTCTTGACTATGAAGGAAATGGTCATTTGAATAGGCAGATGTGTCATATAGGTGGATGTCCTCATACATGTCTTTGTAAATGTCGTTAGTTTCGCATTAAAAAATTAGCGAGTCGGTGTCAGTGTAGCAAAGTTGGATTTTGTCGCCATATTTTGGAATGAGGTGGTTGTAGAAATGGTCAAACATCAGTAATTTTGAGAGTTCCAGGATAGCAAAACCTGCGTAGATAGGTCTGTTGAGTTTCACTATGGTTTGCTTGCGGTGGATAGCTGCGAGAGATGACTCGTCATCATCACCGAAAAATATTTTATGTGAGATGTATGATGGATCTGCCAGGAGTTTTTTCACTCTTTTCTGTTGATTAACGACTTCCACTCTTTTGTATTGGCGTACGTTCTGGATATTTTTACCAAAGACATTATTCCATTTGGCCTTGTAGAAATCTTGGTCTATTTTTGATGTGGCATTTTTTCGCTTTTCTGCATTAGAGTCTATGAAATTTTCTAGCCAATTGGTTTGTTTGCATTCAATTATTCGATGAATTTTGGTAAGGATGAGGCCGTGTTTCAAATACATCTGTAAGTTTCTGTAGTGGCAGAGATATTTCTTTTTAGGAAGCAAATTTGGAATCAATTTTTTTGTAGATTTACCAAGATTAAGGCTTTCTTTGAGAGTTTTGCAAAACGGTGATAACATATCATCTGTTACAGTTATTCCTTGGACTGCCATTGGATATTGTGAATGTGTTTTGTGTAGAGAATCAGGATAGTCAAGATCAACTTCTATAAAGTAGCATTTGTCGCTATCTTCCGGTATTGCCATAACATCGAATTTCTCAATTTCATCCTCATCCATCCACCGAAAGTCTCCTATAGGAAGTTTTTGTTTCATAGCCCACGAGTATAGGCCTACCGCGTCGATATACATCAAGTAACTCGTGGGCTTGGAGGGGTCGTAGTCACTCAGGTATGGGTTGTTAGCTTCTGCATAACGTAGAGATGCCGTACATATCCCACCACGAATATTATGTTCAAAGAGGAGGTACATGGTGGGGTCATCGAGAAGTTGGAGTTTCACGCCAGTGGATTTGAGCATGGCGTCATAGCTGTAGTTAGGCATGGTGTAATAGTGGAGGGGGTCTAGACCATCATCTGACAGACATGTCTGACGAAACGCAGAGATCACATCGCTGAGGAGCAGGACATCAAGAGTGAGATACAGTTTGTGAAATTCTATGAAGGATTGCAGACCAAGGGAATTATAAACGTGGAGGGCATGCTGGTACTCCTCATCAGTGATGTCACTATCGGTGAGACGACTGTAGAATGCTGATTTAGGTGGAAAAGCAACGGTGTCTTCCAATGTTTGGACTGATTGGACAAATTCATATGGGTATTTTTGTTTTTTGATGAGCATGTCGATGTATTCGCCATAGCCTTGTTTTTGTAGCCACGCCGTTGTGTGTGTAAAGCCACCAGTGCCTTTCATCTTTTCTACCAAACTATCGAGTGATGCATTTAAAAATCTGTAGCTGTCTAAATATCTGACTTGATCAACGTCTACAGAAATATACTTCTCTATGTTTTCTGGTATTACATTGATATTTTTAGCTGTGTGACGTACAGCATCCATTATGATTTTCATGTCATAATTTGACAAATTGTGAAACAGAATTGGTATTTTTGAGGGTACACGATAGCGTAGATTACAGGATCGGTGAGCTGCGCCACGGTACTCTCCAGTTACGTGACAGTGGTCGTGTACTTTGTCTTCTTTGCTGAGTGATTTACTACAGATGTGGCATGTTTTTGTGGTGTTGTGGAGATAGATTTCTTCATTTGTCATGTTGTCTTGTACAAATTTCTGATGTCTCTGCTGTTCTCCAAATATCCAATCGCATTCTTCACGCACTTTTTCAGCAAAGACTTTAGGTGTATCATCGCCCACATACACAATAGGTTCAAATATGTGCTGCCCGCTGTAGTCAATTTTATACAAACAAAATGAATTAGCCACATGTTTGTCACACCCATTACTTTGTTTCACAATGGAACACTCGAAATCTCCAACAAGTACATAGGGGATTGGTAATTGCTTGTCTTCATTTTTGAACACCATTGTATCATTGCTGGGCATTTGTATACGTTGAGCAGAGTGCACGGCGCAATATGGAAGGTGATCGTCAAGTAGATCTTTGCGAGTGTATGGATGTAAACAATACGCACAATAATGCCTATTTCTTATTGATGAACTTTGTGAGTTGAGTAGCCTATTTAGAGATTTTATCAAAACATAATGCGACTTTGAATTTTCACCCGACATGTAGAGTAGGTTGATGACATTACCACTTTGTTTATTTGATATGCGCAGTGGATATATTACTACTTTGCTATTTTCATCATCTGTAAAGCCATATACATTAACACTAATGTTCTCGTTTAATTTTTCAAATTTGGAAATGTTTGCAACTTTCATAGGGAATTCAAGACCACTTAATTCAATTCCATCGACGATGGGTCCGGTAGGTGTCATCGTTATATATTTGTTATAATTGTTTACTCTGTTAGGATGTACACTATCGGGATACATTGCAGCAAGCAGACAGTAAATGAAACAATACTCATCGTCGTTCTTGATATTGATCAATGCATGTTTGTCCTTTAGAGTTTTCGGTAGTTTCATAAAGGCAGCTCCACGAAGTGGTTCATATCGTCCCACGTGAAGATCTGACTCAATCACTGCATCGAACATCCATCCGGATCCGTAAGCCTGGTATTCTTCTAGAGCTTTGAGAACCTCTTGGTAGGTAGTGTTGAGTGCGTCCGAAATCTCTGATTGTGTAGTCACGCGCTGAGGTGCTGACTGGAAGACGGGACTCGCTTCGATCCTATTTCCTTCGTGGTCTTCTTTGTATAACAAGCATTTCAGTGTGATGAAAAATTTGATCGCGGTATCATCGAGGTTGTGTAGCAGGTCATCTACCATTTGTTGTTTCATGTCTACAAGAAATCTGGTTGCATCAATGTTCAATTCACTCGACACGTTCTCATGGTTATTGCCTTTTACAGTGCCCTCCATAATCCGTTGACGCTTTACCGGAGGACACTCGTTATCGTTACATACGGATTCAACATTCGCCGAGGTGTATCGGTATGAGTTTAGGTATCCTTTGAACGCCGTCTTTATCAGATGTTGCTGTCCAAAACCTGACTGTCTGGTATGTTTCACATGTTGGTGCGACTTCAGCGCCGTTGGATTGACGCACCTCACGCCGCACTCTCCACAAACACACGCGGAATTCTCTGCTCCGTGTTCGTAACGTACATGTTCAGTGAAGGAATGTTTTTGTCGAAAGATTTGTTTACACTGATCACACTTAAAACCATGTTCCTTGGAGTGTTCTTTTAATTCTTTCCTTGAGTCGAATGTTTCACCACATTGCTTGCAGTTGGTCGTACATTGTTTGGTGCGCATGTGTAGGTTTAGATCATCCAGTCGACTGTATGTTGCACAGCAATTTTCACACGTGTAGCGTTTATTCCCGTGAATCGTTCTTTCATGACGAAGTCTGTGATCCGTGCGCTTGAACTTTGAATCACACCCAAGACGGCAGGCAAATATCCGTAATTGTTGATCTTGATCACTCATGGTTCTGTCTTCGTGGATCGGCAATTTGCTGAAATATAACATACATAATTTACTGTGGGTGTTAACTTCATAAAAAACCCCAAACTAAACACAAAGAGTTATAATAGTCTTAGTATAATACAACAAACTTTTTTCTGACGGATTCACGATTCATCTGAGGCCTAACACATTAATTAAAAAAACCCTGTACACTATAGCGCAAACGTATTTTCACTCTGTTATTCTGATGTTTCGTCGTTGACGGTCGTTTGTAGACTGAATGAATCGTCTCCCCTCCGCGCCTTTTATAGGCGACTCAGCTTCTATGTATACAACATTATCGTAAACTATTATTAATTAGTCTTACCTTATAAGGTTGAAGATCCTGCAGTTATGTTCCTGTGATGTTTCCTCGTTGACGGACGTTTGCAAACTGAAAGAATCGTCTCTCGTGATCGCCTTTTATATGCAACTCAGCTTCAATACAAATACATCATTATAATAAACTATAATTAATCTTACCTTATAACGTAGAAGAATCGCCAGTTGCACGGTTATGTATTGAGTTCTTGTGATGTTTCCTTGTGGACGAATGATTGCAGACTGAATGAGTTGTCTCACGTTCTCGCCTTTTATATGTAACTCAGCTTCTATTGTGATGTTTCCTCGTTGACGGACGTTTGTAGACTGAATGAATCGTCTCTCGTTCTCACCTTTTATAGGCGACCCACATAATACACATACTGGCAAGCATCATTTTCATAAATTACTATAGTTAATCTTACCTTATTACGTCGAAGACTCTCCCGTTACACGGCCTGGTATAGCGAATAGTGTATGGTTATTGTGATGTGTCCTCGTCGACGAACTTTTGCAGACTGAATGACCCGTCTCTCGTTCCCCCTTTTTATAGCCAACCCAGACTCTGAAATGGATGCAAATATCATTTGTATTATTACATTTTAGTAAAATTTATATTTCTACTGACACTCGTGAGTTTGTGTACTATATTGTTACAGTCGAGCAAACAAACAAGATGAATGAATAGAGATACTTAACATTTTTCACCATATCACACGCAGTTAGTGATGAAAAATATATATTCTAGGCCTACATCATTTTTGAAATACTATAGACATACGTTTATTTCACGTATGTGATTATTGTTCATAAAAAACAAACAGACTCTAAGAGAAGCTTGAATCTCTCGCGGGTTTCAAATAGGCCCACAGGAGAAGGGAGGGGGGTACTCCCAGTAGGGGTAGGGGTACCCAGGATGTGATACCCGCTAGGGAGGAGGTCCCCGATAGAGGAGTATTCCGGGAGAGGTACCGCCGGAGGTAGTAACCGGGTTGTGGTGGGTTATACAAGACCTAGCTCCCAAAAACTAGAACCTAGTTCAACCTAGGTGCCCAACTATTGGACATTGGGACCTATTTCACAATATAGATCCCAAAAAAATGGGAGCTATTTCACAACCTAGGTCGCCGATCTAGGAAAGTAATTTCATACACATGGACTCTTCTGAAGTTTCATCGAATAAATTAAAATAAAGAATATAACTAGTATGTATTTGCGACCCATGATATGGATATCACAAACACATATTATAAAAATAGAAATATATCGATCCACCGTACATATTATTGAAGTTATGAAATACGACATCAAGTGGGTACATTAGTTTACTGCACCCGATTCAATGTTTGAGTGACTGTCGGCCCAATCTCCAAATCTAAGAAACTTTCTAACTGAAATGATCAACATACAGTATAAGTAGCCTATAATCACTCGTAAGTAGCAGGTCAGGTCTTTTAAACGGTGTCAGTTATCCGGATGAATCATATTTGCCCTCTCGTGTGTTAGTTCCTGAGGTCAACTTCTCATGAAGGTTGCTGAAAAAATTGTACCTAAAATAGGTACACATGGGAATTCACCCAAGAAAATCAAGTCCAGGTTTGTCTGTCATAATTCCATAGTCTTCAGATGGCAAACGCAGCCAAAAGACACTATGACAAATTACTAGACATCACTTTATCGCAATCACATATATTTAATTTATGAATACATATATATTGTATATACAGTATATTCTTCGATAAATTGTATTTTATTGTTTTTTGTATTGGCTTTTCTCATAATGATTTTATAACGGTGCTTACAACGACAGCACATGTATACATAATCGTACCTACACTATTATAATTATTATAACAAAAAATTGAATAGGGGCCTATACATTATACATATCTGTTGCTCGTAATTGTCAATATAAAAAAGGAAAAGTGTACATTATAGAAAAGTATCATTTCCTACTATATTATTACTATTTAAACATTACTATTTTATAAAGGTTTATAATTGAATAATTATATTACGTACGGAGCACGCTGCATGGAGTAGGAGATATTAATTTATTGATACACTAGACTACAAATGAATGAAAATAGCGGAAGTTGTTGACTCGAGTGTAAAACACTTGTGAGTCTGCCGCCTCGAGATAGCACAGCTTTGTATAAAAATAGTCTATACTAATATTAAATTAGATTTTTTAACTATATCACAAGTCATAAGAATGTAGTATTACGTAGGCATATATTATAATATAAAAATATAAAGACGCAATTTCGTAGTAGCCTAAGTAACTAAATACGGGTATAGGCTACCATCGCTCACAAACTTACGAGTAGCATTCACATACTTACACACAAGATATTTATTTCAGTTACAGTATTATGGAGGAAAATGATATTGTGGGGGTTGTTATATAAGATTGTTAATATAATATTGTAGACTACTTTACTGTGAATTTTGGTGTTATTTCTAACCTAACATAATATGGCATTGATATGTGTATTGATAAAATAATAATTTATAGCCTATTGCACAAAAATAAGATTTAACAAAATTGTTCTGAATGAACAAGTCACTATTTTAAGTCTATACGTGTCTGCGATTTTTATTCTTAGTAATACTCTAGTTGTATAATAATTATTTGTATTGTAAATTAATATTATTTTCGAGTGTAATATGGATTCTTGTTCCGGGGAAGATGATTAAAACAATTCGATCAGTAATTAACTTCAATTTTCTGATGTAAACAAACACCAATGTGTACGACCTTGGTGTTTAATTTTAATGCGTATCATTTAATACGACGATTAGAATAATTATAGGTAAACTATTATACATACCAATATCCTGTAGGTAGTGCACAGTGGTTTTTGTTTGTCTTTGATGTAACATCTATACAAGTTTTACAATACTACAACACGACGACACTCCGCGCAATTCCGCAATATAGAAAACTGAAAACAATTGAATGGAATACATTTATATATCTTGGTACTGGTTTGATCTGGATCAATCCAGATTAAACCGGTTCTACCGTAACAAGATTGAACATGTTCAAACGATGACCCAGATTGTAAAATTTATGCATTGTCTTGATCACTACATGAGTCTGATGACCCACATTGTAAATTTAAATGCATTGTCTTAATCATTGCATGGATAACACACTTTCAGTTTTGTTCTAACGCTGTGCATTGATTTTATATTGAGATGAACCTATAATAATCATTGGGTATGCATTTGTGTTCGTCATTAAGTATACAGTATACGTATGATTCTAATCAATTCTAGAATATGACAATGGAAGAATGAATGAAAGAATTATACTTATGTATAACAATGTAAATACTATTGTAATTATACTGTCACGAGTATTGTTTAAATAGTGCGTAATAGAAGTAATTGAATAATTCATGTAGCCTTAAGATATACATGTCAGCATGTGTAGTAGTTGAAGAATACATGCAGTATTATAAATACGTCACTATGTGGTATAATTTAATAACACATACAGCGTCATCTATGTCAGAATGTGTAATAATTGAAGAACGCATACAGCGTTAGATCCGTCACTATGCGTTATGAAGAACGCATGCAGCGTTAGATCCGTCACTATGCGTTATGAAGAACGCATGCAGCGTTAAATCCGTCACTATGTGTCAATAAGAATACATACAGCGCGATATAATATGTCAGAATATGTAATAATTGAAGAACGCATACAGCGTTAGATCCGTCACTATAGGTTATTAAGAACTCATACAGCGTTATATATGTCAGAATACGTAATAATTGAAGATCGCATGCAGCGTTAGATCCGTCACTATGCGTTATGAAGAACGCATACAGCGTTAGATCCGTCACTATGCGTTATGAAGAACGCACGCAGCGTTAGATCCGTCACTATGTGTTATGAAGAACGCATACAGCGGTATATTCGTAAAAATGTGTTATGAAGAACGCATGCAGCGTTAGATCCGTCACTATGGTTTATTAAGAACATGTCTCAGTTTTGGGACCTAGGTTGTGAAATAGGTCCCATTTTTGGGACCTATAGGTTGTGAAATAGGACCCACTTTTGCGACCTAGGTTGTGAAATAGGTCCAATTTTTGGGACCTAGGCGGAGAAATAGTTCCCATGTTTGGGACCTCGGTTGTGAAATAGGTCCCATTTTTGGGAGCTAGGTAGAGAAATAGGTCCCATTTTGGTACCTAGGTCCCGGTGTACCCCGTCCCCCTACGGGGTTACCCTCTCTTCTACCGGGGTACCCCTCTGGGTCACTATGCGTTATTAAGAACAAATACGGCTCTATATATATGTCAGAATGCGTAATAATAGTTAGATCCGTCACTATGTGTTATTAAGAACATATACCGCGTAATATAAGTCAGGATGTGTTTAGTAGCAGGGTTAGATGCGTACCATCAATCATTAGAGAACATCAATAAAGACTAATAAATCTATCATCAAATAATGCATTTCGTTTTATCCAAATTTGTTTTTTACAACCAATGTCAGTAATAGGTCACATGAGTTCAACTTTATCAGTGGGATAATAGGTATTATGTTTGTGATATGAATACACATTCAATATACACTGCCCTAGTCTCTAATACACATGAGAAAACTATTCAACTACTGTATCGGATCATGTATGCATACTGTCTATTACAACTCACACGATATTGAATACGCATCGAGAATCCATCCGGTGTAGGCGAAACCCCCAAGGTCATTATCACCGTAATATAATACAGACATGGTAGCCTATAGCATTATGGATTGTTTTATATTTATGAAATTGTAATATATTTTTATCATGGAATTAAAAACACCGACCATCTGTTTTATATTTATGAAATTGTAATATATTTTTATCATGGAATTCAAAACACCGACCACCTCTCAATAATGTGTATTACACAAGCGAAAACAATTCAACGTATGGAGGGATAATGTGTATTAAAACTCGCATTCCTTTGAATAGACATCGATACTTGTTTTGGCTATCCACCATACTCCCAAGGCCAAAGAAACAATTCAACTCGCGGTAATAGACTATCTCCCTTAGTTTAGTTTTTAGTTTAGTTTTAGTTTTTAAGATACCTTGTATAAAGATACAAACACGGACAGAAGATGTGTTGAACGAAAGGGCATGGTATACTTAGTGAATTACATAGTGTGGCCATCTAATGGAAAGAATGATAGAATTATATTTAAATTAGAGTGTATACTGAGCATAATAGCAAGTAGGACAAAATAAAAAATAAAATAGCCTATCTACCGGATCAGGTCCATCTTTCACACCGAGTACAGTGGAAAAATCAGCAGTTCTCACACACGAGGTGGTTTAGGACCTTCATGAGTAAATCGATAACGTAGTAATCATCATACAAAATACCCAATAGGCTACATCTTTTCACGAAACGTGACAATGGAGGTAATTTTTATTAGAAACACGCGACAAGGGAGGTAATGCTACATTGATTTATTTTAAATTTTCAATAATACTTGTATTGGTTTACTAATATCCCATATACCAAATCCTTTTATAATAACAACCAAGAATAAGATTGGTATAAATGTAATGCGATTATTCATAAAAAATACACCCATATAACCTTTTTATTTAACAATAAATGTTGATTATAATGGTAGTTTAAAATCCCCCGGATTTTCTTACTGCGTTTGGAAACATAGTTTTTCACTACTTCTATCTCCTGTATCAATATTGTTGAAATTGGTTCATATATGGCTGAGAAAAGCTACGAAAACTGTTCAATGACCTACATTTTGCATATCCCTGACCTACATATTTGACCTAGAAAAATTATGAAGCGACATGTTTTGTAGACCCATGGTCTCTATCACATGTATCAATATTGTTGAAATCGGTTCATAAATGGCTGAGAAAAGCTAC
>WNLI01159112.1:0-14917 GCA_025802215.1 Wirenia argentea | reverse complement strand
GACAGAACTCTTTCTTTCCACTGTAGCACTACATTTTTGTATAAATGTTATACGCGGTTCACCTGCATCCGGTTTAACTGCACCCGGTTCAACTGCACACGGTTCAACTACACGCGGTTCAACTGCACGCGGTTCAACTGCATGCTGTTCAACTGCACACGGTTCAACTGCACACGGTTCAACTACACACGGTTCAACTGCACGCGGTTCAACTGCATGCTGTTCAACTGCACACGGTTCAACTGCACACGGTTCACTTGCACCAATAATAATATCAAAACCCTGTATTAAGTTACCATTACATGTTATAAGATTGGCCGGTCAGAAAAAAAAACTACAGAAAGTGCCTTCTGATATTATAGGAGCGTTCTCATGAACGCTCCAAAAATTGACTAGATAGCTAGTGACGTATTTTTTTGATATTGTTCGGATGAAAATACAATTCAATAAAAGTATAATATTGTTTTGAAATACTTGGTTGAAATACTATAATATGTAAAATTGATTATAAATATACAGTATTATAACAAAAATATGTGTATAAACATGCATGCGTATTTGAAAAATAGTTAAAATACTAAAAAAATGACTAAGTTGTGATGTATTTTTTATATGACACAGTCCACGTGAGCTTAAGAATTCTGCATCACGATTTTTTAAAGCATTCGGAGAAAGTATCAAAATGGCATAACTTTTCCAAAATTAATATTCTCAACATGGTAGAATCTAGATGAACTACTTTAAAAAAATTTCTCACTTTAATTTGTAACCGACATATAGCATGTCAGCTCGTGACACGAAATCTGTGATTTTACGTTCGCATCAAATTCTCTAGTCAGAAAGTGATCAGGGGTTATTTATCAATGCACATTAATTTTGCTGGGTGCAGTTCGCCAAAATAAATTTCTGTGCACACATATAATATACGCCAAGCGCAATGTTTGCAGCTTTCTTAAACTCTCTCGTGTAGTAAAAATTATAGCATGGAATACAATATAATTAATTACACAAAATATGTAGTATAATTAACTAATAATGGAGCAGTTAAAATATAATATATAATAATTTAACGAATATTTACACAATTGGCTTGAGATCATTTTGTTTCAATACCTACTTATTTAATTACTGTAACAATAAAATTAGTTCAGTGGCATAATGACTCAACATGCCAAAATGAGTCCAAAATCGCTGGGGACTATAATGAGACAATGGGCAAATAAAAAAAAATTAACAATTTTTTAAAAATATATTTTTGTTGTTACATCATTTGATTATCATAACTAAGATAACATTATTAGTAGTGAAACAGTAACTAAAAGTGTCTTACTAAGGTCATGTTGGTGTGGTATTATGTTATTTCCATACTTATATAATTAGTAATTGTTTTGGGCATGGTAATTTTCAAACCGTTGTTGCCATTTTATACATGAGCATGGACCATGGATAACGGGGTACAATTCGATAAGTTATTGGACGACATAAATGATTTTGGTATCATTGGAAATTGGCATCTTGAATGTCTGATTGGACACGTAGGATTAATATTGGCATGTTGAGTCTATATTATATTATTGGTTAAAAATTTTATCCTTGAAATTTTCTATGTCCGTCGAACAACTTCATCAGAAATGAAGTTCCATGTCGCACTGTAGTAATATTTTTGCCATTTACACGGCTCCAAACTTAGAGTGAAGCGCAGAATGTAGGTAATATTGGTAAGTTCGCTGTAGGTAATTTCGCCATTATGTAACATTGCCGCAGGTAAAATAACCAGTAACGGTAGTTAATTTTGTCCAGGTAATTTTACCGTAGTTAGTTATTAGATATTTTGTACCGGTATTTTGTCATTAACTTTGCTGTCATATATAGCATAGGCCAATCGATCAAATTGATATACACGATCAAATTGATCTAAACGCTCAATTCAGAAAAATCGATAAATTCAATCAAATCAAATCAAATTCGATCTAATCGATCTAATCATCCACCAGTCTAATCGATCAAACCAATCTAATCGATCAAAGCGATCAAACCGATCTAATCGTCAAACCGATCTAATCAATCAAATCGACGAAAACGATCCATGGTTTTGATGGGACGTTTGATTTTGGCGAGTGGTTGACAATCGATTTTGTCAACATATTTGTGGATTAAGCGACGCCAGCAAGACAAGGGAGCCTTTCAACTTTAGAAGTTTGGAGAAGGGTATTTCCTGCCAAATAATCTCCCTTTGGCAGGAATATTACTACGTTTTGATGTGGTATTTGTATTCCGACACACCCCGAAGGACATTGAAAATTTCAAGGTTCTTAATTCTATAATTTTTTAACTAGGTTTTTCTACTCAGTTCTCAAATAATGTTAAATTGGGACTATACTGTTAGTATATCTATACTTCCGATAAAGATGCTTGACGGACATCAAAAGGTAAAAAAAAATTTAGGTAGTGTAAATATAATTTTTGAACTAATTGTTTAATCCTACCCGATGAAATTATTTAATAAGTAGAATACAAATAAAATCAAATAAATAACACACTATCACACCCCTGACTATAATTTTTTAATGAATTGCTCAATCCTAACTGATGAAATTAATAATCAGAATCAGATGACAAATAAAATCAAATAGATTACACACAATCACAAGATGTGAACAACCCGCACTATAAACTCAGTTAACTCACACATTATAGCCCTGACTAGTTAATAACACAGCAACATAACTACTGCTTCGGTAAAAACATATTCCATAATCAGCGTATTCTCCAAATAAAACTAAATAAATTACACACATCACAACCCAGACTATAACTATAACCTCGCTCACACATTATAGCCCTGACTAGCCAATAACACAGCAACACTACTAATATACCGTATCGGTACAACATATTTCATAATCAGTGTATACAAATAAAATCAAAAAATTACACACAGCACAACCATGACTATAACCTCACTCACACATTATAGCCCTGACTACTGACTAGCTAATAACACAGCAACATAACTACTAATATACCGTTTCGGTACAACATACTTCATAATCATTCAGTGTATACAAATAAAATCAAATAAATTACACACTTCACAACCCGCACTACAAACTCAGTTAACTCACACATTATAGCCCTGACTAGCCAATAACACAGACACATAACTACTAATATACCGTTTCGGTACGACATAATATTTCATAATCAGTGTATACAAATAAAATCAAATAGATTACACACATCACAACCCTGACTATAACCTCACTCACATATTAAATTACACAAGTTCACAACCAGCACTAGAAACTCAGTTAACTCACACATTATAGCCCTGACTAGCCAATAGCACAGCAACATAACTACTAATATACCGTTTCGGAACAACGTACTTCATAATCGGCGTATTCTCCAAAATCGCGTTGCAAACTCGTTCCACCAACTTCTCATCGTCTGTCATGTCTACCTTTTTACCCGCCATGACGACGTCGAATGAATTACTCAACACGTCAATCACCCGAACGGCTAAAACTTTCAAATCAAAAAACGTATCATATAATTCCGACTCACCTTGGATGTCCGCATTCGGTGCCATGCGAGGTTGTGTCCCTTTGTACGAGAGGAAACGTTGGGGTATCCGCTCGCTCGGGTCTTTGAGCATTCCACCAAAACCTAGGTTCGTGAGGACTTGTTCGGCGTCGGTTTCACGCTCGCGTATCAACGACTCCACGCTGAAAATGTGAAATACCACAGTAGACGGGGACCAAAAGCTTTCTGAACACATCTTTGATGTTGTTTTCATATGAAATTCAAATTAGTAGAGTAGACTGATTTTGTGTGCGCACACCATGGTGCAGGGGCGTGCGAGTGTCCGCCACGACATAATCTTTTTCCACCTGTATTTTTTATAATAAGTAGGTATATGTGCACAAAGATCTTACCTTTTGAAAATATGGGTACCTCTAAAAAGTGTCAGATGGGTCTAAAAAATACTGTGTAATTTGAGATCAATTGAATGTGATTTAGGAGTGCCTTCAAAGATGGGATACAGGCCGGCTAAACATTCAAAAACATGGTTTGGCGTTGCTCCCGTATCAATGACTCTACACTATAAAATTTATCAGTAATGGAAATTGGAATAAATTGGCTGTGATGATCTCCCTTGGTCGGTCGAAATGTTTTCATTTGAGTCTTGCACTAATGTTTTAGTGTGCACAATTTAAATTTATCAGTCGATTGGACATAAAATTAAAATACCACCAGGTCGTCGGTTTGCTGTGTAACGTTTGCTGTGTGTTGACAAATAGAAGAGTGGTCAAAATCTTCCCAAAATGACGAGTTTTCACCACAGAAGGCCTATTAATTATTAATAAACTCGGAAGTTCTTCAAATTTTCAACCAGAATGTCCTGTGAGTCGAGTTGGAAGCTTCAAACACTGGAAGAACGAAAATGAATGGAACAAAATATGCTTGTCAAGCTTGTTACAAAACGTAGACAAAACACTGTTCAATTACTATAAATGGTTTAAGTGATCTGAATCACATTTTGGTTTGTGGACATAAAATGCAATTTCGGAACCCTCTCTCAGAATTGTGATTTATATTACTTTTGTTTTCATTTTTGACTTATGATTTATAATTTATGAAGAAAATAGATGGTAAGTTCTTAACCAGTCGTCAAGACACAAACCGGTTAGTATGATGTTGACGGTTTGACCGATATCAGCACTAAGTAGGCCCTATCGGGGCGGGAATAGCTCAGTAGGTTAAAGCGTTTAGTTATCATTCATTTGGTACCCAGGTTCGTGAGTTCGAATCTCGGACTGTGCAATCAGTGGTTTATCTGAAAAATGTTCTGAGTGATTTCTCGGTGTTCTGTGGGTGAGAACACGTTTCCCTAGTCTCAGTTTACAAGCCTGTAAAATTGGTACCAATCGTATATTCACTTTCAAGGGTGGATGTATAGGTTGTGTAGTAAGGTTGTGCTACTCGTGCAGCTATTACGTGCAGAGGTCTACAGCACGGCGAAACTCTACCGATGGTGACATCTGATTTAACGAGTTTGGCACTTTACTCTACTGTTATCCACTGTTAGTCACCTACATGGGAGTGAGTGTGGTCGCTATGAAAACTATCCCACTGACCCGACTGACTCCTACCCAACAACCACCTGCGGTAGTCCATCCCACGACTCTCTGACTGACTCCCCCAAAACCTCTATCACCTGCCCCTTCCCCTACTGGTGGGTGGAACCACAGATTTTGACCATTAACTTAGTCCGATGTGGTTCACCTACCTTGGAGCCCCTTGACGTCAATGATAAACTGAAGCGCAGAGGATCAGTGGAAGCGTTGCCAGTGGATAGGGTTTTTTCAGTCTTCGTGACTTTTCCCCTCCACTGATTTCTCTGAGACCTTAGATTTTTTATAATATTTAGAGTCCTCGACCTTATGGTCGAGTCATTTGAGGCATGGTGATTCGCAAACCTTGACCACATGTTTGGTCCGACGTGACTCACCCGGTACGTAAATTAGATATGCTAGATACACATATCAAGAACAAATTCATAGAAAAAAATTCCCTACTCACTTACCTAGAGGGTGAACTGCCGTGAGTGTGGTCGCTATGAAAACTATCCCACTGGCCCGACTGACCCCTCCCCAACAACCACGTGCGGTAGTCCATCCCGCGACCGTTTGACCGGCTGTGGTACAAAATCAATTATGATTAAAACAATAATAAAGAAACATTAAACGAACTAAAAAAGTTTAGTGTGTGGCTTTGTGTAACATTTGTAATTTCCCACATGTTACACGAAATCAATGCATTGACCATCGCCATTGCTATACTTTCTCAGAGTCAAGATTGTAGTTGTCAAACTAAACTGTTATAATTATCACAACATATTCTGGATAAATCCCAGTTCATGCTACACCTACGTAATCCACTTTCTCTATGTCTAGGTGGTAGAAAGTAACCCACCACTTTGTGCTCTTAGGCAAGGCATCACCTGACTCCATTTGTTGGCCCAACTGTAGGAATATGTACAAACTATACTCTTTTGATGGAGTACGCATTTGTTGGGTGCACTATCAGCGCCTTTCCATACCACAACCCCTTTTTTGGAAAGAGACATTTGACAAATATGGAGATACAAAAGTACAGTGACACTGTTGATGCTTTACTTTACTTGTACCACGAACATATGCATGTTTTTAGTAAATCCTGAATAGGCTTATTTATGAGTTGGTTATAATCGACATAAATTTTAATATACTATGAAAGAATGCTTTCACCTTAAATTAGAAGAAATACCATAATAATAGTCATGCTTGAACGGTGGCATCTGACTTGAATTGAGCGCTAGTCGATACGCTCTGAATATTTGATGATGTATCATACTTTATAGTACACGTCATGTGGCATACATAATTACTTGTACTTGTACATTATAGGACAGAGGATGACAGGATGTTCAAATATAAATTTAGTATGACTATGAGGTCTATGACAGACAAATTATATTGTAATTATAATAATAGCAGAGTGTTTTCTTACTGGGTTAAATTCACAAACCGGGCAATCTGTGTGTTCTTAGGCAAGGCAGCATAACTACGTATAGCATCAGTCGAGAAGACGGCACAGTAACCAAACTTCTCTGACCTAGACTGGACGTCGCTATAGGACAGAAGAAACACCCACAACCTAATACTCTTTCACCAGGCAGTAAACAACGATATAGCCATAACAATACCACCCTACATACTCCCCGTCACATGCACAAACAGAAGACATCATGATAAAGGATATAGTACGTGCTAAATCAGAACAATACAGAAATAGCTTCATGCCCCATACAATACCATTTTGGAATAAGCTACCAGCAGATGTAATTAGCTCTAAAAACACAGAATCTTTCAAACTCGCTATGCAAAAAGTTAGACCGCCTGAGCGTTAGTAATCCCTCCCAGACGCCGACCGGTAAGTATCCTTTCACGTGATGCCTTGTGAAATATAACGATAGATGTAGATGTATTTCTACGCGAGTACGTCTACGATCGAGAGTCACGTACCGATACGACGTCTAACTAAAATTTAACTCACGGGTGCATGTAAGAATACCACGGGGCAGTTTAGTGTAATGAGTAACGGATCAATAGTATACCGAAATAAACAAGCTGAAGTATTCTCGTTGAAGTTGCTTTTCAAAAACTTTTTGTTGGTCGTCAAAAACTTGAAAAAGTAGAGATCATTCTGCAACCATTTTGGCGATCCTAGAACACGTTTCCATGCCAACATGTGTCGAATTTGGTTGAATATGTGGCAGCATAAGTAGGTTACCGTTATCAGCATTATCTAGGACACACGCCAGTGACGCCACACGTGTTTTATTATCATTGTTTGGTGGCTTCTGGAAGTTTGCAAAATCCAGGAAATCACATTTAGCTTGCACATTTATCTCCCTTGTCGATAATAAAATATTTTAGAGCTGCACCGATAATGTCCGATATAAAATTGGGTGCGTGCGTGGCCCACTGATGATTGCCCTAGGCCTAACCACCCATGATTGCCCTAGGCCTAACCACCCATGATTGCCCTAGACCTAACCACCCATGATTGCCCTAGACCTAACCACCCATGATTGCCCTAGGCCTAACCACCCATGATTGCCCTAGGCCTAACCACCCATGATTGCCCCAGGCCTAACCACCCATGATTGCCCTAGACCTAACCACCCATGATTGCCCTAGGCCTAACCACCCATCGATTGCCCTAGGCCTAACCGCCCATTATTATCGTTGGTTTAACCACCCGTGATTACCATATAGGACTATAACCACCCATGATTGCCCCAGACCTAACCACCCATGATTGCCCCAGACCTAACCACCCGTGATTATCCTTGACCGCCGTGGTCAGGGTCACGTAGATCAACACGATACATCTACTGGATATTATCCCTCATGTACTCTGTGGCTATAACCATGTGTCATTCACTTACATAGCTCATAATAAGTTCAGTGAATTGACTGAAGAGGATTGATTTACAGCTATGGTTAGAATTCACAATAATTGTTACAGTAGATTGAATGCTATAATGCGTCTAGTTTTGTTTCAAATGACTAATCCAAAACACTTGAACTTCATGAAGAATATTATTTATATTTTTATGATAGCAATGCATAGGCCTAAGCCAAAAGTTGACAAATAAGCAAGCATAATATTCCTGGCCTATGCACAAAAAAATTAAAATATTGAACTCTAAACTGTCGAAAGTAAAACAAATAATCCCCCAATAGCCTATTAGGCTACGACGCAAAATGTATTGTTATAGGCCTAAACTACTATACTTATATTTCCAATACAATTAGGCTATTGAACAAAGGAATTGTGGACATATTATTTAACTAGGTTACAATCATATTTTTCATCAATGAAACAATGGAATGAATTACCTAATAAAAAAATGGTACACAATTTGAGATCTCCATTTGGACTGGGATTAACCGATCAAATGAGGGTATTGGATATTTGATGGATCTGTGTAAATTTAACAACGCATGTCATGTAGGATATCAAGTGATTATTACTATTACGTTACATGGAAAATAATTTACTGTAACTGTACACAATGTAACAATCTGAATAACAACATTATTTTACACAATATAATAAAATTGTGCTAGATTTCACTGGATTCTGTTCCCACAGTAGAAATTTGACGCCTCGGATTCTGCTATGAGGCATTGATTTACTACACTGAAATTTATTCTGATTTGACAAATAATCATAACATGGATCATAAACACCTTATAATATTATATTAGCAATATTGTAAAATGAACATCAATACTAGGCTAATAAGTGCGGTAGCATGAAATATATAGCACCCTACACGTAATATTGATAATCAATATTGACGCAAAATTTTTGATCAATTATTAATTACAGTAGTACAATAAGGGGATTTATGTATAATATACTTTTATGTACAAGATACTTTTATGTAAAATATAAATGACATGATGTTGAAAACCATATAGGGAGGTGAAAATGATTATACCCGGTGCAGTGGGTTGTTGGCGAAATATAATATTCACGTCATTTTCATTACAATTTTAATTCTTTTGTTTATTACTTCGTTGTGTGGGAACTCTCTGTAAAACAGGTAGTGACCTGAACCACGTGTTCTACCCGGATGCCCAACTGGTTGCACGGGACACACACCAATAATCCGCCCAGTCCCAGCCTCAGTGACAGTCACCTCCTCGTCTCCCTCCCAGGGCCAGGGGATATTGTCGTCGTTTGGCCCTTGAACCAACAACGCATATACCTCCAAACCATTACTGTACCATACCACCTGAAACCTCATTGTGTACCCAGTATGGGTGGAAAATGTTGGACTCGCCTCATTCATACACCTCACAACATCAAGCGTCCACGAGCAGGGACACCTGTTGTCAGGCCCCCCTTCCACCAACTCATTCACCACCCGCCCTTCAACAAACTTCACTATCTCATTCACCTCAACCATTTTTGCCTGCATCTTTTCTACATTTTCCTTCATTTCCATCCAACTTTTCTTCATTTCCTCCATATCTCTCTTCATAACTTCGTTATCATTACTCAGCACATTCTTCACATCTATTTCATTCATTTTCGTTTCTTCGACCTCTTTGATCAATCTATCATTGTCGTGTTTCAACCGTTCCATTTCCATTCTTCCCTTTTCATTATCATTCGCTAAGATCTTTATCTCCTTTTCTGCCACCAATTTCCACTCTTTTAATTGGCGGATTTCCTCACACAAAGCCACTTCCCGTACTCCCGCACCCTCCCCCACACACTCATCTAACTCTGTTCCTTGTTTACCCATCTTTCCCCACAGAATTGGATACAACTCATACGGATTGTTTACTACACCCGACCCCGCCGTGACCCCTGACTCCCCAGCAACTCCTGACCCTGGGATGACCTCTGACCTCTCGGTGACCCCCGTCGTGTGGTACAGCTGTGCAGAGTTGAGCAGGACAAGGTGATCCAGAGCTTTGACGTTGTGGTGCGTCATCAGGCTGTCTCTCTCCACCTACCAAGATAGAGTACAATACATTCACAATACACACTAAATAGAGATATCTGGGATGAAGAGCCTGACTAGGCTGAATCTTGCCTGTGGTGTGATTTGTACCTGCGTACACTATTAGACACATGAAGCAAACTATTTAATGTACCTATCACTTTAATGTATTCATATAGCTATACACAAAATGTACCACGAAATAGTAGGCTACAAGTTACTGTCGTGCATTGGACTGTAATGTGAGAGATCCCGTTGTAAATTCCTGGACTAGGATACAAATCCAACTTTATCTGGGATGTTACATAGTTGTTATGCTCTTCATGGTGTCGCTCGACAAAGCATCGTATGTGATCACCTATGTTGATTCAGCTGTATAAGTGAGTATCAACCATGTCCATCGTCTGTGCATGGCGTACATATTATTGTTGTTTGGGGAAGACCAGACGGTGTGATGTTGTAAATGGCTTGATGGCATGCAGAAACCGCAAATTATTCTAAATTCACCTAAATTATAAGTAAACTTTTGAAGTGGATATGAAGATGTATAAACCTACAAATCCACAATGCAGAAACTTTTCAAAGTAACAAATAGGTAAATGAATAATGCCGCAGTTGAACATTCGTACTTGAATTGTGCATAATATTTATTTGTTATGGTGTATAACATTTGTTGATGTAATGGAGTGATAGTACGTGATGGGTCTATACATTATTTATTGAAGATGTTGTAGTATTCTTGATTGGATTCTTGGGGGCGGGGATAGCTCAGTCTGCTAAAGTGTTCGGCCGTCATTCATTTGGTACCCAGGGTCGTGGGTTCGAATATCTGTCTGTGCGATCGGCGTTTTATCTGTTATCTGTATTAGTTTACCAAGCTTGTAAAATTGGTAATGATCGTATATTCACTTCAGTGGTGTTGGGTATGGATTGGGGAGTAAGGTTGTCCTACTTGTGCAGCTATTACGCGCAGAGCATGGCGAAACTCTACCGCTGGTGACATCTGATTTAACGAACGGTATATAAGATTGGTACTTTACTTTACTTTTTTGGATGCATATCCTTACGTGACACCAAATTAGGTACAACATACCTTCTGAGTACAGCCAATGAGGGCAAAGCTGCAGAATGTGGAGAATTTGGGGCAGTTTGTCTGGTGGTGGTGGGGCAGCTGAAACAGTCAGATACGTGACAGTTGTAGTTGCATCTGATTAATGTTACAGTATGTGTGCATTTATACAACAGATTTCACAAACTAATGATAGAGAGTCAGTGTTACAGACAACCAGGCTCACCCCAAGTCACTCTGTTGAGGATTGTTACAACCTGTATAGGCTCTACAGTCTACACTACACTGTGGTCGATGGCTCATGTCTTCACTGCCATGCTACTTACTAATCTTACTGGCCATCAATGTAAAGTAAAGTAAAAAAAAAAAAATATTAAAGAATTGTAATATTTACAAGTATCAATTATTGTACCTATTATAATTTGTTTATAATTTTATTTATTTTTTGTATTTTCTGATGATGTCAGAAATTGACGAAAATATACCATTCAGGATTATATTTACACCATGAAGAATAATTGTTGGCTTTCACTCTCCATAAAAAATCAGACCTTACCTCTTTACGCGGTATGGCCTCCT
This sequence comes from Wirenia argentea, assembly GCA_025802215.1. Classification (NCBI taxonomy): domain Eukaryota; kingdom Metazoa; phylum Mollusca; class Solenogastres; order Pholidoskepia; family Gymnomeniidae; genus Wirenia; species Wirenia argentea. The sequence continues at coordinate 3,194 of WNLI01159112.1, read as the reverse complement.
CGTGACAGAACTGACAGGTGAGGACAGGTGTCTCCATGGTTCTGTTCACAAAAATACAACAGTTACTGTAGTGCAGATTGCAACATAATGTATTGCATATAACACATATTGAGAAAAAAAACCCAGACAGCGTCCATCTAGTGAGTATAAGACTAAGTTGTACTTTTTCTACATGCCAAACGGTATTTTTTATTTTGTTCTCAAGGCCTCTAGCTAGCATAGAAAAATTTCGGTCGGTTTTAGTCAGGTTGGACCAAACGAGTAGTTGAGAGCTGTGAAACACCAATTGTGGTCGAGCCCAGCTACTCAGAGAACATTGTCTTGGTGGAAGAAAAGTCACGGAGACTGAATATACTATTAATAGGCGACACTAATTTGCATCAAGGCTAACTCTCGCCCTCGTTATGCCCCAATTGATAGGCTATACGTCTGGGACAAATATTTTATTGTATTGTTTTAAATTTGTATCAAGGTAGAGGTTATATAAGTAACGAGATTTTTTAGGAATGTTAACTGCATTTGATTAGTAGGCTAGCTGCTGTCTTGCCTATTATTGCGTCCAGTCTTTCACAGGATTGGCTTTGTAAATTATTGTTTTCAGTGTTTCAAAAAAATTATTTACTTTCAACCTTCTATTTTTATATCTTAGCAGTCAATGGCAACACACTGGTTTATTTTACTATTTCTCGATGAGATAAGGCACTTAGAACGAATAAACCTCCGGATCCTATATAAATATAAGTAATATAAGAACTAAAGAAATGTTAGTCTAGCCTACATACTGCGAAGTGGAGAGCTTGCATGGCAGCACCACACACACCACAGTCCACCATTCTCCTGGGGCAATGGTTATCCAGGTGATCGGTGAGACACCACAGCAGCACCTGCTGGCCACACGCTCGGTCACATGGCACCACGCGGTACTGGCACTTGGTTATGTGCTCCTGTATGATGGGGGAGGGGGTTAACGATGGGGGTTAATGCATAGATGGGACACCTGCTGGCCACATGATCGGCCACATGATACCATGCGGTACTGGCACTTGTTTACGTGGTTCTGTTCTGTGGGGCGGGGACTGGGGAGATACATCAATAGGTTACCACCTGGGCACACCATTGGTTGCATATCAATGATAGTAATATACAATACACAGTACTGACACCCACTAAGCTACATCTGTGGTATCACGCTATACTGGGATTTGGGTGATCTCTGGAAGGGGTATATCTAATGGCTAACCTCATACCCATTAACCCATATCATCATTCAACTGTTAACATTTCATCCCTCCATACTGGCAATGAATGTGTGGTGGGGAGAGATCAGTAGGCTATGTCCTGCCCACATCCTCATACGCAGTACAATGCGAATCTGTCTACATAATATATTTTCAAAGAATAATATATTAGCCTAACCGTAAAATGTGAGAAAGTTCTATAGAAAGTTCACTTCGTAAGGGTGTATGTAGCGACAGCTGGAGAGCGATGTATTTATGTACATGGAAATAAACTGTTGTAATATCCTCATATTTTTTAAAATAGTCATAGCATATCATCCATATGGATACGTCATTGGAAACTGAATCTGATTGACGTCAAAGGGAATAGTAGGTTTTCATTTTTCGTTGAGGTGAGCAGTTGCATCGGACACCAAATTTCCAGTAATAGAGATCAAGCTTTGTCACGCCCCAGACTTGAAACTGGCTTCGCAAGATCATAAAGCGAGCATGTTACTGACTCAGTAATACTGAGTACTGACTTTATGATTGTTCCTACGTATGTAGAATACCGCAGACTGAGTCTACACACTATACTGATGCTAAAATTACCTGTAGGTATCTGAGCTCAGACGTGACGTCACATCCAACATTCTCACAGTACACCCTGAGTCCACCAATGAAACGGTCTTTGCTTTTGTCTTCGAACACGCGGTTCAGGTCAACCGGTGCATCGTCTAAGGGGCAGTGGACTGTATCGACGTCTCCATGAGATCTGTAAGAGGAAAGGTATTCTGATGAATGGTACATATATATGAAGAGGTCAACTGGTGCGTTGTCTATGGGCCATGGAGCGATGCACTGTTCCCTCACCTACATGGGAACTGTAGGAAATTATGATCACTTACATATGATTATGAAGATAATCAGTATTGTATATATGGGAGATTGAACTTACTGGCGTTCGTGGGATATTTGGGAAGAGTACATTGGAAGGTAACTGGTGAAGGAATTCCATAATATGAACACGTCAAATGGTGCTTCGATATATCACTATTATGGATACTACAGCTTCGTATTATATATCTACATTTATCCAGCAGGTAGGGATCCCAAAACCTGTCTTATTAGTTTATTATTCATAAACAGAAAAATCACTCGATCAAATCAATACATGAAATCAATCACACCAATCCCTCAAATCAATCGATCAAATCCACCGATCCAATCCAACAATTAAATCAAACGATCAAATCCATTAATCAAATAAATTGATCAAATCAATCCCTCAAATCAATCAAATCTACCGATCATATCAATCGATCAAATCAATCGATCAAATCAATCGTTGAAATCAATCGTTCAAATCGATCGTTGAAATCGATCGTTCAAATTAATCGATCATTCAAATCAATGGTTCGAATCAATCGTTCGAATGGATCGTTCAAATAAGTCGTTCAAATCAATCGTTCAAATCAATCGTTCAAATCAATCGTTCAAATCAATCGCTCAAATCAATCGTTCAAATCAATCGTTCAAATCAATCGTTCAAATCAATCGTTCAAATCAATCGGTCAAATCAATCGTTCAAACCAATCGTTCAAACCAATCGTTCAAACCAATCGTTCAAACCAATCGTTCAAACCAATCGTTCAAATCAGTCGTTCACATCAATCGTTCACATCAATTGTTCAAATCAATCGTTCAAATCAATCGCTCAAATCAATCGCTAAAATCAATCGTTCAAATCAATCGTTCAAATCAATCGTTCAAATCAATCGTTCAAATCAATCGTTCAAATCAATCGTTCAAAGCAATCTCTCAAATCAATCGTTCAAATCAATCATTCAAATCAATCGTTCAAATCAATCGTTCAAATCAATCGTTCAAATCAATCGTTCAAATCAATCGTTCAAATAAATCGTTCAAATCAATCGTTCAAATCAATTGTTCAAATCAATCGTTCAAATCAATCGT
>WNLI01159001.1:0-14927 GCA_025802215.1 Wirenia argentea | reverse complement strand
ATAAAGCCTTTCCGACCCTACGGCCGAAGTTTTATATCACAGTTTTTCTTCATCTAGATGAATTGCCTTCACCACCACAGCTAACAAAGTCCAGAGTTCAATTGATAGGGCATCTAACTTGTAATCCGAGGGTCATACGATTGAATCCACGTCAGCTCCGATATGGTTGTGTGACTGTGTGTCCTTGGACAAGGTACGACAAATTTTCCACCATACGCTAGGATATCAATTATGGGTACCGTAACTACCGATTTTCAATTGAGGACTGACCATGCATGCTCCCATAAGGCAGCACCTTCAACGTATCGGACGTACCGAGAACTCCAGTTGTGAACACTGTCCTGGAAAGCCAGAATCAGTAGCGCACTTGCTCACAGATTGCATGCCCCTACTACAGTCACACAAGATCACAAATATGGCATCACCACCAATTGAAGTTATGTTGTATGGATCGACACTGATTTGACAGATACCTGTAGATATATGAGAGCCATTGGCAGATGAAGTTATTTCATATTTCATACCAGGGGAACACTAACAACAACATATGGGTACCGATGAGCATTCCCGTAGAGTGATAGTGACACGATAATTAATTTGAGTTGGGAGAAATATTGTGTATAGTAGGCATCACTGAAATGGTTGATTTTACAGGCAGTACTTCTACAACCTTTGAGACACAGTAATAGCGAGCTCGCCCCGCACGTAAACGAGCAGGTAGGCTAATTACCCATATCTGTTGGTGGACTGTACAAATCCTGCATACCAAGAGGATCTAATTCCCATTTTGGTGCTAACGAAAAAAGCATGCGATTTTGCGAATAGCCTCGAACACAATAAGGGACGCTAAGGGAGACAACTACAAATGTATTTCCTGGTATATCTTCACTCTAAAACTAGGGAGTGACGGATATAGGTTACAGTCTGGTAAGTGGTAAGGTTGTAACGAACATCAGGTAGAAGCGAACACTAAAAACTCCCAGCCAATTGACCAGGGGTCATGCATTGTGATTTCTGGTCAAGCCGAGCTCGCTTGGTAGGCATCGCCTATTTCATATTAGGTTCTTGCAATTGCCTCTTCAATTAAGTATTAAAGGATTTTTCCCTTTAAAAAATGACCGCAAAGCAAACTTTATTGATCAATATAAACGACGCAGCCTACACCTTGTAATTGCTGCGCCTTTAAAATTTCGCGTTAAACTTGATACAATGACGTCACCAAATTGCGCGACACGCGGAAACCTGCAATTTAGTTTTCCAGTGATTGTATCACCTGAAAAATACACCTGGCCAAATTGAATTGTGCACATATATTCAAACCGCTGTTACATAATAATAACATTACAGAGATATATGATGTATATAGTTATTTTCGCAATTTAGGGTGAAAGTAAAGGTTACACATAATCAAGATAAGGACACTTTATAGAATAGTAAACAATTTCACAAATACAATACAAAACGAAAAATAGTAAACTCACCGTAGTATCATAGATGATGAGTGATCCGTTGCTGAGTTGTTTTACTCGATCGTTGAGGTCCACAGGGCGGCCATCTTTGGTCCAAATAATCCTCGGAGCGGGGTCACCGCCGACAGAGCATGGGATGATAACCTGCTGGGCTATGGTCACTGCTCGGCTGCTGGTGGGTACCAGCACTCGTGGTGGTACTGGGCAGAGAGAAAAAATGGCAATATTATATACCTACATATAAAGTGAGACACGTACACACTACACACATGGGATATGACCCAAAGAACTATAAAAGTATACTGGGACATAAGACATGGAAATTAGAGCTGTCACAATATTTACACTTACGTGCAGATAACAATTATGAAACCAGTATCATACGTACCTGTAGCATACCATAAATCTCTACCCATAACCATTATTCCCATATTTGAGCCCAAATGTCTACCTGTACCCAGTAGCATCATTCATCATACCTGGACAATACCATAAATCTCTGGTCGTACCTAGTATCATTCCCATATTTGAGCACAAATGTCTACCTGTACCCAGTAGCATCATACCTGGACAGTACCATAAATCTCTGCTCGTACCCAGTATCGTACCCATATTTTAGCGTAACTGCATCACACTATAAATCTTTACCCGTATGTAGTATCGTACCCATATTGAACCGGTAATATACCGTAAATCTCCTTACACGTACTTCGCATCGTAAACAAACTGACATTGTATCATATTACATATAACATTTGGTAGACCATTAGGTACATCGAGAGATCTGAATATGCAGCATATAAATGACTTTAATTTTCAGTGGTAGTGTCAAATACTTTATATCCTTACCCTTCATGATGACAGTAGCAGTAGCCTGTATGGTCCCCGCTGGGTTTTCTGCTACACATGCGTACATGCCTCCATCCTGTTTGCCACTTGATCGGATCACGTACAGCCCTTGGCCATTCACACTCGGTAGTGCTGTAATTCATGATTACAGACAATAAGGATAAATTTGTAGCTATTTGATTTAGTTACGTTACCAAATTTATTTATTTATTTCTTAGGCCGTATATAAACAACAATAATGTCAAAGTGTATATTATTTTTGTCTGAAATAAATTATTACATAAATGAATAAAATATGAATTACATTTTTGATAGGTGCGCTTCAAATGGACGTTTTATGCCTGTGCCGTTTAGAATACCCAGTCAATTTAAAAGTCGTCTGGTTCAAACAGACGATTCATGTGATCATTGAGTTTTGCCATAGTCACTGGCATCGATCATACACATGTGACATGGGTTCCACCCCGGCCCGCGCCATGTTCTAAACATAGGCTGTACCGATATATACGTTTTTTCATGACCAAAATTCATCTGGCCAGAGTACCTAGTTTAGTGGATTTTCCAGTGGTGCTTGATGTCCTTAGGCACGTCACTTACTCCTGATATGTCGGTACACCTAGTCATAAAGTGCCACACAATTAGTGGACACAAAAAATATGCTACACAAATTTTCATTGGTTAATTTGGATCATGTGACCATGGGACAAATTCCCAAGTCCTATGGTGATATCCATATGGAAAATTCATGTCATTTCATGGTCACTTGAACAAAAACACAAATTCAAGATGGCAGAGTTAAAATGCACTGCTCTAATAGTAAACTACTTCTCACTTCACGACCATCGCCACGCTACCTGTACGATCCAATGGTGTACAAATAATTTACTCGGTAAAAAATATTGATTATGTTACCAAGCCGTTGGACATAAAATTAAAATGGTAGTGCCGTATTTTATTAATTTTTGTGCCTAAATCACTACGGTAGAATTACAAAAAATAAGTCATGTGGTAGAAAATTGTTGTATTATTGTTTACCATTGTACATAGCCTGAGGTCCTCGCTCAACAAAATGTGGTGAGGACCTCAGGCTATGTACAATGGTAAACAATGGTGCAACTAATAAAATCAATCAAACACACATTAAGTAACCTATGCCATGACTAACATGGTATGCGTTGTCCATTCTTCTTCCACGTAATCTGTGGTGACGGTTTGCCGTGTGCCGCACAGCGTAGCTCCACCCTCTCGCCAATGGTCACTTCCTGGTTACGCGGTCGTGTTCGGAACACAGGTGCAACTGACAAACACAAATTTTTAGATTACTACAATTATGCCGACATGACTATAATTATATACAAATTGTTCTTCCACATAATCTGTGGTGACGGTTTGTCGTGTGCAGCACAGCGTAGCTCCACCCTCTCTCCTATCGTCACTTCCTGGTTACGAGGTCGTGTTCGGAACACATGTGCAACTGGCAAACACAAAGTTCTAGATACAGTAGTGGATTAATAATGTCGACATGATTGCATGTTGGTGGTGTTACCATTAGGGAGGCTAAAATCAGACTTCACATAGTCGGTGTTTGACTGTTTGTGTTAAGTAGGTGACCATCGATCTAATTTGGCCTCTACAATCCATCGAGGAAAGTTGATTTACACAGAATACAAAGACAATCTACTTAATGCAAGTCTATGAAATACCTAGATAGATTGGCTCACCTTGTACCCTAAGCGCAATAGACTGTGACACTCGGCCAGCCACATTGGACGCAATACATCGGTATGTAGCCATGTCTGTTAGCTGCAAGAGTATTCACAATACTGATATATGGAAAACCTGATGTAGTGATGGAAACATTTTTCAACACAGGAATAGTCTGTACGGAAATTGAAAGTGATATACTGTATATTCCTTATTTACCTATAGCCTATGGTGTACATAATTTTAAACTATGAATGTACAGCTGCCATGAAGTAGACAATTTTTTTGTTGAGTTTTAAAAAGTTATACCCGGCACCCTGTCAACACTTTTAAGGAGAAACTTTGTCAAGTTTGTCTAGAAAAATGTGTAAAATGATATCTTAGACAGTAATTGTTTATTTTTATTTACAAAGAAAGGTTATAATAGTTATCGATTTACTGGCCATCGAGGTTATTGCAATACACCAGAGTTTTAAATCCTTGTGCAAAAGGTATCCGGAGCAGTGTCATAATTTGTGCGAGTAAAGGTACGTGGCTACATAGCCTTGGCTGAATTGGTTTCACAGTTTGATGAATTGTAGTCTGACAGAACTTTCTCGTTGTTCTTACCGATGTCAGATGTCCAAATTCCACCAAACAATATATCGAGCTAAAAAACTAATGCGTAAAAAAATACCAACCTTAATTTTTTTGAGGATAAGTGAACCTGCTGCAGATATGGACAGCTTATTACGCGAGACCTTCACTAATCTACCGTGCTTCTTCCATTTTATTGAAGGTTTCGGGTACCCTTGCACGACACATGGTAGTTCAGTTCGGCTTCCTAAGGTGGCCATCAAAATGCGTGGCGCTTCTTCGATTTGGGGTGGTACTGTGGGGATTTGGTTTAGTTTTTGTATTTAACAAAGTAAAACCAACTTAGACTTTACTTGGAAATTTGGAATAGCATTGTATCATACAGGGCAACTCGGTTTGGGTGCCCATGGTGGCCATCAAGATTTTGAGTGGAACTCTGGATGGAGGTGGCATTTGATAAACACCTCTTTTACGTGATTGAACGTATTGGACAGTTGTTCTTCTACTTAGTGTGGATAACAGGATGGATGTGGCATCCTTGATTCGGGGTGGTACTGTGAGATTTCATTTAGTTCATGTAATTAACAAGGTAAAGCCAACTTCCACTTTATTGGAGGTTTGGGGTAGCCTTTAATGGACACATCAACTTGGTTGGCATTCAAAAGTATGTCATATATTATCAACTTTTGCCTCAAAGTGTCCCTTTTCCGCCAAAATGTCGCAAAATTGTACCGAATATTTTGGAAATAGTCATCGTATGCAATGATAAATTACCAAAGTTGCTTATATACAATTAGAATTAACTAAATTATATATAGTTTGTATACATCTTTCCTGTCTATAACCATAATTCTATCTAAAAGCATTACTTACTTGATATTTTACTAATTTATATCAATTCTTGTTAATGTCAATTTCCTGTTAATGTCAACTTTTTTTCTCGTCCCGAGGAGTTGATATTGACAGGAATGCACTGTACTACTAAAAACACAGTGATGTCCATCACCTATCTAGCATTGCTAATAATTCACTGAGGTCGTGTAAACTGATTAGTACTTTTGTATATTAAACGTTATAAATCAAAATACTGGACTTACAGAAAACATGTAGACGTTTCAGCTGCCTCTCGCAGCCTTGGTCATACGCATGGGACCGATCCATTGGCCAGATTTCCCGCCGCTTCTCACGTGACACTAGCAGTGTGAATCCAGCCGTGATGGGTGCGAGCGGTCAGTCAGTGTAGTGACCAAGGCTGCGAGAGGCAGCTGAAACGTCTACATGTTTTCTGTAAGTCCAGTATTTTGATTTATAACGTTCAATATGTTGAACAACTGGACGAATAATAATTTCCAAAGAAGTACTTTTGTATTTTAGTGTACAATAATGTTCTCGGTTACATGAGTCATATTGGGAAAATATTTCCTGATAAAATGATAAAAAGATACTTAGACTTACCATTCACGATGAGTCTGACACTAGCTGTGGCAGTTCCTGCTCCATTGCTTGCCACGCACGTATACTGGCCAGCATCATTTGGCCTGTACACAAATATGTGAAGGTCAATAAACAAAGAAACAACAAACAACGACGAGGTGGATACCATTGGACATTACTAAATAAAGGAATAGAAGAATGTTTATCAATTGTTGCATAATTTAACGTGTATGTTGTCAGTAGCTTTTGACTGGTTACTGATTAGGAATTCTTCAAAGGGCCGCCCACAGACAGTGTTCTGATTCGGGTGACCACAGTCAAACAGTCATGTAGGTGGTGCTTATCATGTTGAGATTTGTCTGCAAAAATGTTCATTAACTAACACTGACCTTGTCAAATGGAGCGAACTCTGATTGACTCACATTTAGACGAAACTCTAGATCAGATTCCACATGAACCAAACTATAGATCAGTTCGACATGGACCATATTAATAAGATTCCATATAGTGAAATGGTTTTCACATTATTCAGTCAGTCAATCTTCAGCATTTGTGCACAGAGGAATCCATTGGTGAGTGTGTAATTGGGGTGAGATGTTATAGCTCAAATTCACATATTATTATCGTATACAAGCAAGATTTGATTATGCCATTACGACTCTAAAGCGCTAATCTTACTACCAATTTACAGTCATGATGTACGGTAAGTGTCATCTCAGTCAGTCGAATGTTATAACGAATTATCGCGCAAAGTATATTGCCGATATGACTCACTGGGCGAGCGAAATACGCAGTCACCCCGACATCATAACCCTAAACCGGTAGCCAGACCGAGATATGTTCTGGTTATCCTTCTGCCAGTATACACGAGGCCGTGGGTACCCAGGCTTATGGCTCACAATATATAGGTAGTCAGACCATGATAATATATTATGGCTCAAGATATAACGGTCATATGACTCACTGAGCAAACGATATATGCAGTCACTCAGACATCATCACCCTAAACCGATAATCAGACAGAGGTATGTTCTGGGTATCTGTAATAGTTATGGTTCAATGTATACATAGTTATGGCTCTAACTATATTACTCACTGTGCGAGAGAAATACCTATCCAGAGAAGCGACACAGAAGGTCTATATTACCGTTCTGAGTGATAAATTATGACTTACGGTAAGTATATATGGTTCATATGACTCACTTAGCATGACCTATACGGAGCCAACCTGACATCGTGAGGGAAAAGCGGACGTCTAACCAAGATATGGTATGGCTCACAGTTGCTGTATGTCACACTGTTACCTGTTATGGCTCACGATATATGACACCAAATTGTATGACTCACTGTGTGTGAGATATGCACAGCCACCCCTCATCATAACCGTGAACCGGTAATCAGATCGAGATATGGTATGGCTAACAGTCACATTTTATGGCTCACGATATACTCTATGGTATCAAACTATATTACTCACTGAGCGAGAGAAATACGCAGCCACCCCGACATCATCACCCTGAACCGATAGTCAGACCGAGATATGTTCTGGTTATCCTTGTGCCAATATACACGAGGGTGAGGATACCCAGAGAAACGACAAGGAAGGTCTATGATACCGTTCTGACTACGATATATTATGGCTCAATGTGTATGGCTCATATAACTCACTGATCATGCGAAATACGAGGCCACACTGACATCAAAATCCTGAACTGGTAGTCAGACCATGCTAATACAATATGGTTAAAAGTATATGGCTCATGTGACTCACTCTGCTAGATATATACGGCCAGACAGCATCATAACCCTAGTGATAATCAAACCAAGATTTTAGCCCAAGAGTATGGCTCATATAACTCACTATGTAACGGATATACTGTACAGAGCCAGCTCGACATCATGATCCTAAAGTGGTAACGAGATCGAGATATGTTATGGCTCACTGGATGTGACATTGTCACCAGTTATAGCTCATGATGTACCTACAGCTCACTTATTCAAACTATACAACTCACTAAATAAGAGAGATATACCGCCCCCACACATCTTGACTGTACTGTAGTAATCTAACCATATTATATTATGGCTCAAGATATACAGCTCATATGACTCACTGTGCGAGAGATATACGCAACCACCCGGACATCATAACCCTGAAGCGGTAGTCTGACTGAGATATGTTCTGGTTATCTTTCTGCCAATATACACGAGGGCGAGGGTACTGGATACCCAGAGAAGCGACAAGGAAGGTCTATGTTACTGTTCTAACTATGATATATTATGGCTCAATGTATATGTTTCATATAACTCACTGTGTAAGATATATATACAGAGCCACCCTGACATCACAACCCAGAACCGATAATCAGACCGAGATATGGCATGGCTCACAGTCATACGTTATGGCTCACGATATCTGTATGACTCAAACTAAATGACTCACTGTGCGAGCGAAATACGGAGCCAGCCCGATATCATAACCCTGAAGCGGTAGCCAGACCGAGATATGTTCTGGTTATCCTTCTGCCAATATACACGAGGGCGAGGATACCCAGAGAAGCGACATGGAAGGTCTATCTTACCGTTCTGAGTCATAGATTATGACTTACGGTAAGTATATATGGTTCATATGATTCACTGAGCATGACCTATACGGAGCCAAGCTGTCATCATGAGGGAAAAGCGGATGTCTAAGCAAGATACTGTATGGTATGGCACACAGTCGCTGTATGTTACACTGTCACCTGTTATGGCTCACGATATATGACGCCAAATTATATCACTCACTGTGTGTGAGATATGCGCAGCCACCCGTCATCATAACAGTGAACCGATAGTCAGACCGAGATATGGTATGGCTCACATGTTATGGCTCGCGATATATTGTATGTAATGGTATTAAACTATTATGACTCACTGTGCTAGTGATATACGGAGCCACCCCAACATCATAACCCTGAAGCGGTAGTCAGACCGAGATATGTTCTGGTTATCCTTCTGCCAATATACACGAGGACGAGGGTACCCAGGCATATGGCTCACAATATATGACATCAACAAGTAGTCAGACCACGATAATATATTATGGCTCAAGATATAATGGTCATATGACTCACTGAGCAAGATATGCGTGCAGTCACTCAGACATCATCACCCTGAACCGGTAGTCAGACAGAGGTATGTTCTGGTTATCTGTAATAGTTATGGCTCAATGTATACATGTTATGGCTCTAACTATATGACTCACTGTGCATGAGAAATTCGCAGCCACCCTGACATCATAACCCTGAACCGATAGTCAGACCGAGATATGTTCTGGTTATCCTTCTGCCAATATACACGAGGGCGAGGATACCCAGAGAAGCGACACGTAAGATCCATGTTACTGTTCTGCTTGTTATGACTCAAACTATATGACTCACTGGGCGAGCGAAATACGGAGCCACCCCGACATCATAACCCTGAACCGATAGTCAGACCGAGATATGTTCTGATTATCTTTCTGCCAATATGCACGAGGACGAGGGTACCCAGGCTTATGGCTCACAGTCTTATGTTATGGCTCACGATATCTGTATGGCATCAAACTATATGACTCACTGTGCGAGTGAAATACGGAGCCACCCTGACATCATAACCCTGAAGCGGTAGTCAGACCGAGATATGTTCTGGTTATCCTTCTGCCAATATACACGAGGGCGAGGATACCCAGGCTTATGGCTCACAATATTATAACATCAACAGGTAGTCAGACCACGATAATATATTATGGCTCAATGTATATGGCTCATATGACTCACTGAGTAAGATATATATGCAGTCACTCAGACATCATAACCCTAAACCGATAATCAGACAGAGGTATGTTCTGGTTATCTGTCATAGTTATGGCTCAATGTATACATAGTTATGGCTCTAATTATATTACTCACTGTGCGAGCGAAATACGCAGCCACCCCGACATCATCACCCTGAAGCGGTAGTCAGACCGAGATATGTTCTGGTTATCCTTCTGCCAATATACACGAGGCCGAGGGTACCCGGAGAAGCGACAAGGAAGATCTATGTTACCGTTCTGAGTCACTGGGAAAAGGATTCCCTTGGTCTTACGGATTTTCGCTGGTACTGTAACAAAATACATTCAGCTCGTGAGTTTTCTGATGACATTGTCTACACCTGATAATGTAAATAGTACGTACAAGATGTTTACACTAAGTACTACTGTTTTTTCTTCATTTAGGCTAAAAGTATGTAGATAATGGGGTACCGGAGATAGTGTCCCTTTATGTGAGATCAAACCGGAACGGGAGATCTTTTCCATGACAACTCACCAAGCTACTCACACAATTTACATAGCTTGGGCCTAGAGCGATATGACCAGCCGCGTTTGAAAATGTAAATTTCCCGCCCATTTAAAATTAGCCAATCCACTCTGAGATTACAAAATCAATATTTGATTTATAGACGACCAGACCGGAATTAGTTACTTACTGTATATCTGATGAACGTCCATAAATCTCGACTATCCCATTTGTTCAAGATATCATCAAATCACCTTAAAGTGGTTGATTTTAATTATGAAACTAAGGCTAATCTTCCTTTTTTACAACCTTTTGGGACAGTGAATACGCATCATAAGTTTAACAACAGAGTCATACTAGTGTTGTGGGTATGGCTTTGGTTGCAATCACTTGCATTATCATAAAAATGACAACAAATTACCTATATCATTTACAGAATTATTTATACATCTTTTTTTACATGCATATAAGTTTTTGCTTCTAGGTTTAGTTTTAGTATTATACGTAGCTACAGTAAGCTACACCTACCTTGGTCTATGGCGCTGGTATGCCGATCAAGCGATCTATAGATCCAAGGCGACAGCCATGGGTTCAATCCCCACATGTGCCAACGATTTTACCGAGAAATTAAAATTGAGTAGACCTTGCTCCGTGCACCAGACACGTGAGAAAGTAACCTGCGATAGACTAGTGTCCTATCCAGGGGGTGTAGTTTCGACTACGGTCATCCGCTTAGCACTGCAGAAACAGTGTTTCTATGGGCCATTCTGGCTCTGAAGGATTAACTCTTTCTTTACCTTGGACAATAAGCCGCATCTGGTGTACATCTGTCCCAGCATTGTTCCGAGCGATACACATGTAAGTGCCTGAGTCTCGACGGTCAGTTCTGAACAAGGTCAATGTGCCGTCGACTAGGTTGATCCGAGAATCTGTGAAATTAACATTCATAATGACAGATAGGCATAGTAAATGGCTCAGTGAAAAGATAAAATTGGTACAAGGTGGGAGAAAACAGAAATCTAGTCAATTAAAGATAGGGGTTACAAGCTGTATAATTGTGAAAATGAAAGTTTGGCATAGGAAGTTAATACTTTGTATACTGTACAGTAATTACTGTAACATATTACTGTACTGTAACATATTACGGTAATTTCTCAGATATTTCATCGTGTCTAAATTATCAAAATTGCCAGGGTGTTGATTACATGCTAGGGTTTGATATTTTCATGATTTACTTATTTTATCCCTTTTTGGTGCCAGTTCGTTTCATGGACCAGAATACTGCTGAATCAAAATTGTTTCTCTAATTAGTCCATGCGATTCGGACACAAGATTAGTCGATCTCGAATAAACTTTGCAGTAGTTGATTAACTCCTTGACTGCCAGCACCATCACATGTCAGATGTTGATGGAGTTAACGACAAACTCATAGTGACCTTCAAATGCATGGCTCATAACATTCGCAAAATATTTATATCTTGTTTGTCAATCCCTGGAGGCACGGAAACTGATCGATTACCTGGTTTACTTAAATGTTAAAACCTCACCTTGAGAGTTGGAGATCATGCCGGCATTTTTCTGCCAGAGAATCTTAGGTTTGGGTGTCCCTGTCACTTGACACGTCAGTATGGCCTCCTTTCCCGAGATGACCTTGAGGATTCGGGAACCTCGTTTGTTGATCCTTGGTGGCACTGTGAACGGTTGATTAGTTAATGGAAATGATTAATTAATCACTTGATTGAATACATAGTTGATTAAGTATTATGTTGTTTCTGAGGGCAGTAGCTCAGTGGTAGAGTAGGCCTACGCCTTAACCGAGTTGACGCAAAGTGGCACAGTGCTGACTTCCTGTACCAGTACCGTGCTCCACCACCCTCGTCTACAGCCGGTTGCTAACAGGTGATGTCACATGAGATCTGGACGAAGAGAAGCCAACCTGTGTCCAGTACCATCAATAAGTATAATGAAGTAAGTATGATTTCGAGGTCCCAGGTCCAAGCTCGGGCTGCGGGAAATTTGGCATTACTCCTGTGCTAAATTGATCATCCGGGAACTCGGTAACTTTAGCAGAAATCCTGCAGGCTTCTTCTTCTGTTAGAGTCATGAAAGATGGACACGAAATATCCTGCCGATGTCTGTGGTTTGCTCCGGGACCCGGGTACTCCAGTTTCCCCACCAAATAGAGCCAGAGAGCTCTATTGCTGGCAAATTCATGTGCTCTGTAGGTTGCGGCTGGTACAGGTTGACTAAGGTACCGACACTAGCATGCATATACAGATGAACTCTGCAGTTGGAGAGATGGTGGTAGGTAAGTGTTGGGGGATCACTGTATGGTCGATGTGACCAGCGTGCCGCCACCACCCCGACCTGAGATAACACATCAGATTTAATTTGCATAAAACTGAATGATACAAAACTTTGAGGGTATCGCAATGGTCCCCAAATGCACCTGTTAGAATTTTGTCTGCAGCGACACTTAGTGGCAGTTCAGAGTAGAGAGGGATCACCATACATACATGTACGTGACAGATACAGGAACAAAAAAAACAAATATGAAAACCTACCTTGTACTTGAAGTTTAATCTCTCGTGTGATGGTACCCGCTTCATTTTCAGCTATACATATATAGACTCCAGAATCTGTCACTCTGACATCATTGAACTCTAGGGTGCCAGACCGATGCATTCGGTACCGTAGTCCAGGACTGTAAAATACACAAAGCATATATTAATAATAATACCTGAGCGTTTTATTCCTTAGTGGAATACTACCACATCCCAGTGTGGCATGTGTAAGTGCGACTCATTTCAAGACAGTGCTACCCCAATGGTGCTGCCCGTGGCTAGCACTGCAACCTATGTCCAACACATGTATATATTTGAAAGTATATATTTGAAAGTTCATGAATAACAGAATTTGATCTCTCGTGTGACTATGATCATTCTCCGCTATACAAATGTAGACTGACTAGACTCCAGAATCTGTGATTCTTACATCATAGAACTCTAGGGTACCAGACCGGGTACTCAGGCCAGGACTGTAACATACACAGATCATATATTTGAAAGTTCTTGGATAACAAAATTTGATCTCTTGTGTGACTGTGCATACAGTTGTTCAATATACCATGTTTATGAGTAAGTGGGTTTTTGTAGTGGAGGAAACATTAGGTTCATGCATGTTAATGTGCAATTAGGTTTATATAGTGGAGCACAGTGCTGTAAAATACGATTAGGTTCATACAGGAAGTGCCACTGCAGACTGAAGTGTCAAGTTGGTAGTCTGAGTCTGAAGGTTATAGTGCATTCCTCTATTTTGAGTATTATCGCACTTGGTAACTTGGATATACTGTTTGTGGTTATGGGTGGAAGTAGTATTAATGAGGTCTGTGGTTACAGTTAAAGTCTCTACAAGAATGACATTGCTGTTGGAAACTTTTTCGGCGATGTCCCAGTTAAAACCAAGCAAACTAAGTAAATGATTAGTAGATAATAGATTTTTTTCTAGAAAAGCCCCCAATCTCTTTCCAAACTCAGATTCTTTATGAATTTTCATGCATATAGGTACGTATAGCTCGCCTTACTGTAAACCATTATTGCTAAAACAAATTTTGCACAAAGTAAGCTTATGCAGTAACAAGATTACTACTGTATAGTGTACTGAATTATAAAGCAACTTAGACGTATAGTCGTATACACTATACATAAACACTTACGTGGGAGTGTCGAATGGTATGGCATCTTTGAGCCACGAGACCGTGGGTTCAGGTAAGCCTATGGACTCACAGAGTAACAGCGTACGGGAGTGCTGGGTAGCTGATACATACAGTGGGGAGTCTCGGATCGAAGGGGGCACTGACAAGTAAAGAAAGTAAGTTAAAGATTAATTTTATGCCACATTTTAAACTATACTGATCCAGCATATCATATCAGCGATCTTACAGCACCACGTAGTTCCCAACATACGTACGTCGTACAGTACACTCGCACCAACAAAGAAGTTCATATATTTGGAAATGCTTAGCCTATGAACTACCCAAATCACTTAATTCAATCACATCTGAATTTTCAATCAAATACAGAACGGAGTAAAAATCGATTGCTTTACTACTATATCATGGTATTTTACATAGGATGTATAGTGCATAAGTAATAATAGTGCCTTACCTAGGATGTGTACGTAATAGTCGTCAGTGGTGTTGCCCGCACTACTATACGCCATACATGTATACCTTCCCGCGTCCAACAGTTGTGCATTAGCAATGCTTTACTACTATATGGGATGATCTCATATTGAAAGGTCTCTGAACGTCGCCGAGCTATAGTACGTTATGCAGATTATATCCATGTAATATTTTAGTGTTGCCAGTTACATATTTAAATATATATCACAGATTACTTATAATTTCATTAATTTTGTATTCCTTACTGTATATATGGTATCAGATACGTCCTAACGACGTGGCGAAGCTGAGGAAACCCCACGTCGCTTTTGAGAACTTTCAAACTTCATAACCGACACACGCAATACGTTTCGTTGTTGGGTATACTCATTATATTATATAATGAGGCCAGTATGTGTTAGTATAGACGAT